>JAUZND010008298.1:0-30328 GCA_034780555.1 Coelogynopora nodosa
AATGCATAATTTCTTAGCACCGGTGCTAAGGCGTCAGTTAGCACCGGTGCTAGCTTAGAACCGCTTTATGAAATCCACCCTAAGAGTCTGACAAGGGACTTCTTGAATAATTAATTGAATTATTTTTTGTCATAATTAAGTGGTGAACTATTTGTGCATAGGATCATTACGGAGTATTTGTTTAGATTTTGTATTTGTATTTAAAATAAACTGATATCAATACTGTAAGAAGAAGTGTCTCATTGTCGGGAAATTTTGACTCACCATTCATGCCCAGTGTGACCCTATAGGTTACACAAATAATTATTTCTAATAATAAAAGATAATAAAATTCTATTTTATTCCTTGACATCACCATTAAACAAATGAAAAAATAAAGAAGAGACCAAAAAATTATCAAAGCGACAGCCAAATAAGAAACATCAATTTGTATTAATATCAAGATGATATTCAGGACCCAACTCTAGTAAGGTCCAAACATAGTTTGTACTCTATATGTAAAACAGGCCTTGTGTGATAACATGGCAAGTCCAACCTGTGGATTTAGAAGACAATCTTCCAAATCCAAAAGCAATAAAATTATAATAAAAAATAATATAAAACAACTCAATCGTAACAGAAGTATAAAGAGTATTACACACATGCTATTCCCTGTATTAATAAAGATGGATCATCAAAATATTTTTTTCAATTATCATTACTCAGATTATGTATTTGAGTATTTAAATTTCATTTTTCTCTCAAGAAATTAACTAAGTATGAGTAACTGATTATAAGTGGAGAGTCATACTTCAATAATAGGCCGAGTAAATAATATAATATATATTATAAATAGATTGAACATTATATACACCGGAAGAAGCAATTAAAAAATAACGATACTATTAATTAATTGTTGAGTATAATAAATTGAACATGCAATATGGAAATATTTTGAAGTCAATGTGAAACATAGAATTTCAATACAACATTCTGCCAATAATCAAAGCAAAATTTCCAAATCAACTGTATCTAACAGAAAATACTCAAATTTTTATCAGTTTTATCTACCGAGTTAATCAAATCTACCATAAATAAATTGAAACATTTACATACTTTTTGCAGGGGGAGGGGAGTGGAAGTAAAATCTTGAGACATACTATGAACAACAAAAAATAGGAAAATCTCCATCAATGTAATATTTATATTTAAAAACATTTATAAATTATATAATATTATTAAAAGAAATACGATAAAGAAATATTTATATTTCGAAAATTTATAATCATGTCGTGAATATATTAATTTTTTTAAATATATTTTCATTGAATATAACAACATCCTAACAAATAATTCAGTTTTCAACTATACAGTAAACTTAAGATTTCTAAAAAATAGTAACATTTGTAAAATTAATATTGTTTAGTTCGAAATGGCTCAACAGTCAATGAGATTTTGTAAAATGTTCACTTGATTGTCAGTTAAAAACTATAAATAGATCATTTAAAACGACTATGGCTTCATCTCAGCCATATACTAAAATGAATGTTTGTACGTTGAAAATCCATGTACGTGAAAACTTTAATTTTATTAAACACATTCAAAACATCCTCGTATGACGATGTCCTAACAAGGAATTACTGGTTGGTCTGAATTTCAAACCTTTTAATCAATTAAGTATAATGATTAATATTATTATAAATGTATTATATACGATCTGATACTTTTTTGTTGAAGCTAATAACGAAAAATAACAACAATAAACGATAAGCAATATAATTCATTGATAAGAAAAATGTTTTTCGTGAGAGAATGTTGAAGTACAAATTATATTACAAATTGTATAATGAAAATACACCGCCTCTGTAAAATTAACCGCTACATTAAATCAAAATTAAACTGATAATTGTCATATTATTTACTATCCCCTTTTTTAAGGTTACATTTTGCATCGCGTTGAGTTAATTGCATAATAATGTATATTTCCATAATAATTTGTATATTATACATATAATAAGATTGTCCGTTTATAACATTATTGTTTTTAAAATAAATTTAATACTAAATGCTTAATTATATTTAACGGTAGTTTATAAGAAGAATATAGTTTATACACACATTCTGACCCGTAATCCCTTCTATTTAAAAATATATATTATAAACGTATTGCTATAAATGTATCAGCAAAGTTATCATATTATTATATAAATCATCATTTTCTATTTTTATAAGTGTATTTTACTCAAATTTTTATTCACAAATTTAGTTTTTAGGCCAACAATCACTATAAAAATGTATGTTATTGTTTTTTAAATTGTGTAATGTTTCTTACGTAAACGTTTCAATTTTGATATTTTGTACAGACTACAATGTACGTAGCTTTTGTTAGTTTTGAAATGACTTTGTTTAAATGAAAAACGTTTAACCGTTTTCGTTCTCCGCAACATTTAAAACAGTTATCAGTAATGAAAATAAAACTAAAAAAGAAGCTTATCGAAGTCTTTTCCCAGCTCATTGTATATTCATTTCTATTATTTTACAATAATGGCCCATAATTTTATGAGTTGATAACCTTTTAAGCAATTAAGCATAATGATTATTATATTCTAAATTTATGCTTCTTTTATTTACCAATATAGAGTGAAAGATCAGATACAACATTAAATATTTTTTAATTAAGCTAATAACGAAAAGTCACAACCATAAATGTTAAGTAATTTAATCACTAGCAAATGGTGCGCTATATATTAATAGTAAAAACAGAACATACTTTTTGCATGCAATAGACCCCTCGATGAAATTCATGGTGGCACATTCAGCTATAGCCTACCGGTATAAGTTGTATACAACATAAATACAGTAAGAATCGCACGAGTACCGCAGTTTAGTTAGTAATCGTATTTTATATATATTATTCATATCAAACTGACTGTATCACTGAATCAGGAGCTACCCTCAGAACTTGTTACTCATTATAATAGTTGGTGCATATGTTCAATATAATGATCACAAGATTTCCGTTTCTTGAAATCTTTAATGCCATGATGCCTCTCTTGATGACGACCTTCTCTTCAAAAATTTAGGAGTCATTCGAAGGCCAGTATAGACTAAACTGTGTATAGCATAAACATTTTATATATAATTCTACAATAACAATACACGCGGTATATTGAAATACCCCCTCCTACCCCTCATAAAACTATTCTATAACCATACTTTATGACACTTAATCGTATACCCTTTAGTACGTTTATTCACTTTTTATGACCTTAGATCCATGCATGCATTACTATAATAGTATGCACCTAATAGCCGAAAAGGTATAAGTTATTTTCAGCCTTCTTTCTGTTTAGTTTCTTTACCATTTGTATGTCTCCTTTTTTCATAAGAAACACACGTGCTTATAAAATAGATATAATAGAAATATGGTCTGTACCAAACTAGTCTTTTTATTTACATACATATTTATAAACGTTCATAAATATTGTTTTTATATTATTTAGAGACCAATATAATTCGATTTTATAGTTAGTGATATTTTAAATAGTTCTGCTTAATACGAAGTAAATAAAAAAAATTAATGTAAAAAGCCATGAGAATATCATATTTATGGTACAATTTCTTTTCAAATTATTATTGATATAACTGTATATTTAAAAAATAAACTATTTATTTAAACACAAAGGTTTGCAACTAAATATTCCAATTGGAAAATGCTATTATACTTTAAATTTAATAATTATTTTTTAAATGACAAAGAAAAATGCTTCCTTCGGAATATATTAAGTGTAACAACAACAAAATTTACATCTATAAAATAAAATTTATTAAAATCAGTATCACTATATTTGAAAAGGGGTATAAAGTAATAACGTAAAATTAGTATTTATTTCTTTCAAAAAATATAATGTATTATAAACAGGTACAATTTAACCTTTCGTTGTAAACATTATTTTAAGGTTTCACATGTAAAAATTAATGTACTACAAATTAGAAAAATCTGCTATGTTAAGTCTTCAAAAATAAGAGGTCCAATTAAATACATTATAATACATTAATATTATTACAATAAGATTAATATATTATATTAATAAAATTAGCACTTCATTAGTATAAATTAATATTATTGAAGGCTATATTTATCGGTCAGACTGAGAAATAAAGTCAAATGATTTTGTTAAAATAAGTGTTGTCTTTTTTTGATTTGCAAAATATTCAAATGGATACATTAACTATAAGACTACATTTCACCATCAACAGACATAGGCTACATCTAAAAAATACCGTTTTAACGATTAAGAAAAAGTTAACATCTTCTATTTTTTCTTTATTTATAACAATATTTACAAAAAGAATCAATGTTTAAACAATATCATTAATATCTCTTCGACATTAAAGTAGAAGTGGGTGTACTCCCATCTCTACCTTCAATGATCATAGTATATATAAACTAACTCAGCTACACTATGATTGTGAAAAACATATTTCTATAGTATGCAGAATTTTAGTATGCATCCGTTTATATAAATGATTAAAATTCAGACGTAAAATGCGCAAACTGTGATCAAACAAAAATGGCAAGTTAAATTACAAATTAATACGTAGGAACCAAAATGAAATGATAAATGCTACGTAAAAATGTAAAACGATTATCATATTATATTTTACTTTTTGAAAAGACTGTCTAGAAAACGTAGGTAACAAAATTAAGGACAACGATTTTAAATACGTTTGAAGAATTTTTCGTGAAATTCATCAAAAATAATGAAATTTTTATTGCGCGTTTTTGTACTTTGTCTTCACTTTTTTTTATATATTACAAAACTCATATTACTAGAGTTTAATAATTAAAACTTAATTAAATTAACAACAGAAAGTCGGATTTGTCCACAAAAATTATTTTCAGAAAAATTTAATTTTCTATAATTCAAAAAAATTGGTTTTAGATGTTTAATTCACATGAAATTTTGGATATTTAATGTTACATTTTTAAATAGATAAATATACACAATTTGAAGATTATATCTGATAATAAATTCTATGTTCAATGAAATCATAAAATTACACATCTCAATACCACTATATAAACTATTTTAAATAAAATAAGAAAATCCCAAAATATGAATTATCCCACTTCTAAAATACACTTTAAGAAATAATATAGTTTCGAATTATAAGGCCGCACTACTTAGCAGTATAAAAATGTTTGCGATAAACAACAACCAGATCCAAGCTCAAAAAAGATCAAAGAAATTGGGAGATTTACAAACAAACCATAAAATAGTTTTACTTCAAAACAGTCAGGAGATATAATAAATCAGATCCTGGTTGAGACTAGATCGATAAAATCAAAACACTGAGTTATAATATACTATATTATAGTCCATATAGACCACATTTATTTATTATAATTAGTTTATTGGAATATAACTGAGATATCTTTTTATAACAACCACGGTTTATACTAACTGACGAATATCAGACTTTCTAAATATATTTTATTATCGAGAGCGAGGCCAATCGTTGCTGCTTCGTTAGAATGTATATAAATATATTCGCTGTCATAATCACAGCATAATATCGTAACCGCAGAATAGCAATAAAACAATAAAGTTTTAATTAAAATATTATACTGTTTACGGTTATTAAAAGCCCAATTTAAGAAGTGCTGCGATTATGAAAAATTTACATAGTTAAAAAGAATGTACTATCCATAATCCCAAAGTAAAGAAAACCCAAAATATTATAGTAAATAGTTTTACGGATTAAATGTTAATAATATTAAAACCATATAGAATTTTATTTACAATTATTGATAATTATATTATCTATCAATATCTATATTAATTTTGATAGTAGTGTTTCTTTAAATTTAAATAAGTAAGCTTTCTCTTTAGTATACTTTAAAATTCTATCTATTCTGAAATCTTATATGAATATTCTGAAATTTGAAAATTCAAATTACAAATTAGCATTTATATAAAATTTAACAAACACCTATATTTATCTTACAATAATACAACATAATATTTCAGTTTTATAGTTTTTCAGTATATATTAATATTATAGAGAATCTTCCGCCTACAACGAACAAATATTAAAAATATGTCATTATAGTCAATGTGACAAAACTTCCAATGAAAACGGGTCTTAGGAGCTAATAGTGCTGAAAACAATAAACAAAAGGGAGAAAATAAAGTTGCATAAACGTATGCTCGCAAAAATATGTGAAGAATATTATATCATACATCAATTCAATTTTTAAATACCTATGCTAATATTATAAAAACTTCAATTTTTATAGATTCTTGACTCACTTTTCTAGATTCCGATAGAAATTATTCATTCATATATAGAGAAGAACCAATGTATAATTAGATTAATTATATTTTTTTATAAATATTATATATATAATTAATCCTTGCAAGCAACTGCTCAAAAATGAAAAGATAACAAATATATACAATTCAATTATGATGACAAAATGTGCATTTTGCATCAGAAGATACAACTCATATTATGAAAATTCGCTACAACAGTGGCGTATATAGGAAGCTATTCAAGTTACCTTTTATTAAAAAATGTTAGGATATACTAACATTTATTAATTAATTAAAACGAATTATTTATTTTGCATGAATAGTATAGCAAATTATGGGTATATTTTATATTGAAGAAGTCTACTAATTTAGGTTATTATTCATGGAGTCGTCATAATAAACTGTTAGAATCATATGTTACAATAGTGAATTTCAAATATGACAAAATATTTTATTTGAATCTATAATTACAATAATGTACAGGAAGATCTTGTGAAGAGCATGCAATTACACAAAGTTGCTTTTAAATCAAACTATTAAAAGGTTATAATTAAAAATTTCGAAAGAATTTAAAACGATGCTCGAACTAATGTCAAACTAATAAAAACGAATGTCATCATTAAAATATGTTCTTTAAAACTGCGCCCCTATAAAAATTTATAGTCTGCAATTTCCGAACTTTGTGGACATTGTTTTACGCCCCTAGACAACCTTCTCAGAACCTCCCCAAATTCGTAAAAATAGGGTGGTTCATATTGAGATTTGTGATATCGGGAAACTTTACTTGACCTTTACAAATTATCAGTAAACTAGTTATTCTATGCATGCTATCTTTCTACGAGCTTTATCATTGTTATACTAGACCATTAATTGCATGCCATTTTAAAATATTGTACATATACGCAATGTTATCTTGTTTAATTTTATACATAATACAGCTACAATGACTATGATCGATTTCATAACAAAGCTCTGTTATTAGCATGTTAGTTATCAACTCAGAGGTCGATGTCCCTAAAAATACATAACAAAGTACTTCTGTTTGCATGATAGTTTGTGGTCAAACAAATTATTGTATGTAAAACTATACTTTGTTAAATATGAAGTTGATTATCTACACTTTTCTAAAATTGTATTCTATTATTCAATAGTATAAACAGTTGAGACTAATAGAATTTACGCAATACTTTGGAGTAGCTATTATATAACTAATTTGAAATACTAGTTCTGAAATTAGTTTTACATATTTTTCATATTTTTCCACATTCTTTACCTAAACAAAACGGGGGCATTTTTGATAATTAAGTTATTTCTACAACATTGAATACAAATTATTTAACTTTAACGACATATATTTTCGAAACATTAACTTAATTAAAATAAATACAAATGAAAGCAATCACCTTAGATGGTTAGTTTAAAAAGGCTTAAATAATATATTATTTACCACACATTTAATGATTTTAAAATAAATAAATAAATAGACTCCTTTAAATTAATGTTTAGCAAAACATTTTGTGATGTAAAATGAGATAAAAGACATGTCTTAATTAAATATTCTGATGTTTTTATATAGGCATATATAATTTATTAGTTCACAAAAATAAGAGAAAGCAAACACATGATTCCTGTACAGGACTTTGAAACAAATAGGCGAAATGCGAGGTGGTGTGATAATGCATGAAAACCTATTAATAACAAAAAGAAAACATTTCTAGTATTATAGTATGTATGTACATATTGCGGTATACGCCTATCTATATATACGCGGAAAATAATGTGATATTCTCAAAATGTTTCTTACTGATAGAAATGTTGATAACGGATTGTTTGTCAAACAAAATAAAATAGAGACCAATTTCAATTTAAAGCATATATTCATTTGCAGATAAATAATATTACTTTACGCACAAACAAGACAGAAATTATTATAACAAAAAAATTAATTAATCCTATTACAATTTATCTGCGCGTCGAATGAGAAATATAGTGCGGTACATTTAAAAGTTGAGGGATTAACTAGCGATACCATTAAAACCAATTCAGTGAGATATAAGCTATACCATACATATAAAATGTATTTGTTATTATTAAGCTAACTGTATATATTTCATTTATTCATGAGCTTGTACTAGTCATAAAAATTAGAAAAAGTTAATTGATAAAATAACATTTTAAAGAGGTCTTACTTGTTCAGTATTCTCAGTATAATATATTAAAAAATTATCTTTTGAACTCATAAACTTAACCTATCTAAATGTGTATTCCGTATATTACAATATAAATATTAGGATATAAACTCATTCGCCTTCAAATTGTATTTCTTATCGTAATTATAAATTTTAGCCAAATATGCTAAAATATTTCGATTTCATAGCATCCTAATCTAAAAACAATGTAAGCTAGCGTATGTTTTAATATTAGTTGTTTAAAAATTAACAAATCTGTGTTACATATAAGTTAACTTTAAAAATGCACATTTGTCTATATGTATGCTAATTTAGTTTTAATTGTATAAATAAACATATTATCACTATATCATACTAAATTGGTCAATAATATGTTTAAAAAAATACTTAATTTTCAACCATATCAACATTACGATCAGACAAAAACAATTTAAACCTCTGCACCTAAAAATTTATACCTTATCAATGTATGAAAAATATATAAAAAATAATTATGAGAAAAATCACTATACAAATAAAAATACTTTTTAAGACAACATAACATTTATGAGCTGCTAATATAAATGTGCATATAATATATGCATGAAACATAATTACATAAATAAATGTTGTCTAATATGGATTCAATAAATAAATAGATTCATATTGAGTGAGAAAAAATGCATTTTGATCATGACAATTTAAAGGTGACAGTACAGAGGTACAAGCATATCTAATGTTTTTAAACGTCATTGATTAAGAACACGACGAATTCTTGTGGAGTCCTTTTTATCATAACATTTTAAAATAACTTAATTTATTAATCATTATAAAAAATTAAAATTGATGACTATCGATTATCTCGAAATTATCTAATAGTCAACATAATCGAATTTTTATTTACAATTGTCAACTTTAGAATAATTGTATCTAGTATATAGTACACAAAATTTCGCATAATGGATTTATCATTAATTTGTTATCGTAATTTTGATAATGAATTGATATATATTAGAAATTCGTTAAAATATTGTTGTGACCGCTTTCATAATGATGGATTGGTTATAACAAGTAGCTGATATGTATCGATTAAATGTATATATGGGATAATCATACAACCTCACCAAATGAATTTATGCGAGTTCCTGTTGTAATTGTCGATGGAAAATGAAACAGCATCATTAGTAACTCAATAGAAGTATAATATCACAGCCATTCAGCCTATCACTTAAAAATCTTAATAAATTGTTTGAAGTTATAATGCGATATTGAGGTGCAATGACTTCAAGTATAATCTATTTATCAACCGTGGGATCGAACGGAGAGCCATTGTGGAATGGGTTTGTGAAGTCTGCCTAATAAGAGGTCCACAATGTCCCCATGACCAAACCAACAGGCCACATCAAGTGCCGTAAAACCGGCAACCTTTTGTAAAATATCAGCACCATGTAGCAGCAACATGTCCACAGTTTGTCGATCACCACATTCACAAGAAACACGCAGCGGTGTCATCCCTGAAGAATCACACTCATTTATTTCATTAGATTTAAGATTGTTAAGACACTCGTGAATTATGGCACAGTCCCGAGATCTCACAGCGGCTATCAACTGATCGAGTCTGGAAGTTCGGGTTTGACCCGTTACTTCTGATACTTCCATGAGAATTGAATTTTTGCTGGCAATGCAACCAGCTTGGATTATTCGTTTTCTATACCGTGGAGGAAAATCCTGAGTGAACTGAGCAAGAGAAAGTATAGATGACTCAACAATTGAACGGGAAAACACTACTGCTGGCACAAGACGCGGCACACAAGCACACTGGCTAACTAGTATGCACGTGTTTGGCTAGATCGATAGAATCTGCAGCCAAGATATGAGCCAATAAGATAGCTTGCTAGGACCGTGAGAAAGTTGCAGCAGCGTGCTAACCACGCTAGTAACACCATCAACTAATGGAAGCCAATCTTACTGAGGCATGAATATTTTTCTTTCAAGAGCGTCTGTCTTAATGCTGGCTGCTTTCTCATAAACACCAACTGTAAGAAGAGTGACCGCCGATTCTGTTCCCTTTTCAGCCAAGAAAATTAGAAAAACAGACAGAGGAAATGTTATAAGGAACTTTTCAGATTGCCAAATTGACGTTGGGTTGGGGAACATCGGATATTCTCACGGTATAATAATTGCACTGTGGGGGGTAGACCATGGGTAGACTGGGAATCTTACTCTTTAGCTGCTAAAATAAAACACCCTACGATCACAGTTTTACATGCATGTTGATTTTGTCAGAAAATATTATCCGCCCACCGATTTAACAACTGTGTCAGTTTTGGAGGGCGTATCTTTTCTTCGTAATATTTCTTTGTAGGGTAATAGCTTTCGTACCAATCTGTTGTCATGCGCGCACAGAAACAAAACAATATACCAAATAACCCGGTATTAATATTATAAAAAGCGAAGAAAGTTAAAGACCTACAAAACCATTATTTTTACATTATGTATGTGTGCACACACGTTTCTCAGAGATTTCACTGTGAGAATTGACTCCAGTCATGCCGGTTCTCTCACTCACTCCCCAGAGATTATGCCGGCAAGATATAGGAGATGCAGTCATTCCCATGCTTTGTCGCAGCAGCCAAGTATGTATGTGCTGAGAAAGAACTTTACAATCAGACTAGCCTATCTGTGTGAAAAGCTTGCCTTTGGTTTATGAAAGCCTATAGTTCTCATGCATGTAAATACTAGGGTTGGCCTAAACGCCGATTTCATCACTCTAACCACCAGACAGATGAGAAAAAAGATGTGTGAAACATTCTACTCTGGGACCTACGTAGATTTCTGTCGTAATATACACATTGAACCTAAAAACCTCTGGGAAAAAACATAGAATGTATACACATAATTCTATACAACACAATACCTAAAGGTACGCTTTATAAGCTGAGAGTGCCGACGGGATAATACAAGTCACCTAATAAAACAATATTGAACCATAAAAAACTGAAAAAATTATTAATTATTACACTTTAGTCATAAAACGTCTAAATGTTGTAGCATAATAGTTGTTACAAATAATCTTTCACGAAGTAATACAATGAATTTGAGCTAAATGCTAGTGAAAATAGTACCTTATCAAGTTTTATTGAAAATTATATTTATAAATATTAAGAGTAACAAAGCAAGTACTTAAAGCAAAGCAAGTATAATATGCACGTATTCAAAAATAAATTTAGTAGAGGGATTTTTAACTGAATATGTTTAATTAAATAAGAGTAATAAATGTAAAATAATTAGAATTAACTATCAATAGAAAAGACGATAAATTAAACCTTCTGTTATAAGCGGAGAAACATTAGTCACTGTGTTTACTGAAATTATTTTGTATATAGTTAAATATTAATTATTTAAAATTATATATTTTTAAGAGTTAATTTTTTTTATTCATAATTATAAAATGTGCACAATCCAAACAAAGGGACTCAATGTAATTGATAGTATTTATAATTACAAACTAATTTTACTACGTTTGTGTATAAATAACTATTATACATAATTATATATTTACAAAAAAACAAGTATTTAATAAAATGAATTTTAACTCTATATTTTTAGATTTGAACGATTTTGTAGAATTACAAAATATGTAATTTATACTATGTAGATTTTGAATAATTTTTCAATTGTAAATTCTATGATTACTATTTAGAAGAAACAGTACATGATTTTATCTAAACCATTTATATTAATAAATAAAAGTATTTTAGTATTTAACGTGTTCATTAATATATATATTTAATGTTGAGTGCGCAAATGAAATTTCGGATTTACTGAAGACTATAAGGTACTGAATTATTGTAAGCAATTTTAAAACTAATTCTGTTTTTAATGCTGTTTTTAATTGTTTAAATATTTCGAATTAGCAATAAAAACTTAACATAAAAAACTACATTTAAAATTTAATCGTTTTTTCCGTCTATCTTTGATTAATTCATAAACGGTTTCACACCCTATATATAATAAATTAAATAAAAGGCAATAAAAAATGTCAGATGAATAAACTATAGCTTTATTATCCCCGACTGATGTAATAACTTGTATAAAGATTATAAAGCACAAAACTTTAAAAAAGTTAATTTGGGCATTGGCTCACTTTATAGGGTAACAAATCGTCAAAAGTTTTTATGAGTTATATTAAATGAGATTATTGTGATGGTTGAATACAAATTATTAGTTCGCATAAACTACGAATAAGAGAAGAAAAAAAGGTTCAGAGACGAATTAAGTTATGATTTTTTTTATAAAACTGAAAAAAATAATTTTTGATTTAATAGCCTAGTCTATATATAAGTCTAACAAATGTTTTAATTGTGATAATTTAGCAAATTTTAAAATGTTTTTTTGTATATAACTAGATATATTATTGGTAAAACATTTACTCGCTAGCTTTTAAATGTTCTACCATTTATTTTTTAAATAATTCGTCGCTTCATATTCGTTATTTTTCTATAATTTATATTGAAAACACATAAAAACTGTTAAACACAAATTAGTTAGACATAATATGATATATAATCATGTAATAGAATAATAAATAGAGTTACTTATATATATCCATAATCATATAGTTTTGAATATAAATATTAAAACAAAACTATTATTTTACAAACTATTCCATATTCACAATGGAACAACTGTTTTCGTCAGTAGGAAAAGTTAATTTAAAACCTAAATTTGAGACATGAATGTATAAATAAACAAAAATAGTAGCTACACTTCACAAGAAGCTTGAATCGTATTATTTCTGACTAAAACGATATATTTAACTATAATACATAGCTGGCTTATTATGACAAACTAAGATATCCAGTATATAGATTGTGTGATACATTACTTTCACATGAACTTTACCTTATGATATAAAACTGTATAGAATTGTTATATTAACGATTAAATAAAATCAAACACATAGTATAAACTACTTTAAATTTAAAGACATATAAAAGGGGCTCATAAAAATTACTTAAAACAAATAAAATATTTTTCAATATATTGATATGCAAATACAACAAACAGTTTATTGAAACAAAAAAACAAGCATAAAATTAAATCATCCCATTTTGTACATGATATCAAAAATAAAAAGAAGTTTACAACAATAAGTAGATACAAGTTATAATTTCTATATATAATTGTTATTTATAAACATAATAATATTGCTGTACGATTTCAGATCTATAACATGTCCGAGATAAAGTTATTAAAAGTGTTATACAGTATTATAAATGAAGAATTAATATTTTTAGCAATCTTGCAATAAAGTTACAATCTTAATGAAATTGATTATTCAATAATTATCGAAAAAATTACTTCTTTTTCGTAAAAACCAAATGCTATTCCATAAAATGTTCCATATAAACTAAAAATGATACGACTTTTTACATTTTTTAATAATCGTGAATATTTTTTAAATAAGCGTAAATTTGGGGGGGGGGGGGGATAAAGAAATATACAATTTTTCTAAATCAAGTGAATTATTATTTTCAAACGAGACATATCGTCTTTTTCACAGTATTTTACTAATAATATTACTCATTAATAACCCTAAAAGCACCAAAAAAAAGGGGGGGGGGGGGGGGAGGGGGCATATCACCCCACGTATGTTTAATAGTTTATCATTTAAAATATATTAATGCCTAAGTTTTGTAAAATTGTCAGTAGCCCTACCTGCCTAATTCTTAATACACTTTCCTGAAACTTTCATTATTAACTTACATACTTATGTAGGCTACTTTCTGGTAAATATTGTTGATGCATACTGATAACTAATATTAAGTCACTAGTTATTTATTTAAATGGGCTAAAAACTTATATTTAACTTTATTTCCCAATTTAAGGCATTACAATTAATACATATTTGGCGCTAAATAATCGTATGATTATAAAAAAAATTCATTATTATAGTGAAAAATATTTCTATGATTAAATAAATTGATACAGAATATTTAATTGTTAACTATACTCGTTAAATGAGAATGGATGAACGTGAACCCGCCCTAAACCCCCTATTCAGTTAACTAGGCTTCTAACAGTGTTTGGTTCTGGCAGGATTAAACTAGCTGTAAACAATATAATTATATATTTATTTCTATTACAGATCTTGAAAAAATAAGTGCCACCTAGTATTGCAATTAATGTGTATTGATATATCATTTGGTTGACCAAAAGTTGTGGTTCATTTGTTGGTTGAAAAATCCCATCGGCACTGAAAAGAAAATAATTACAAATCACATAAAATAAGGCTAAAAATAGCTAAATAATTATTATTATACTAGATAAGAACACAACAATTACAATTTTATTACAATAAGTTATTATCAATAAGTATATAATGAATATTAAAACAGTTATCAGTCTGTTACACTCATCTTACTTATATAGATAATAAGAAAATAAATATAACAAATCAATTAAAATAATTTTATTTTATTTCAAAAGATTTAAGTATTAATTTAATGCTTCTGGATCGTAAATATTCCGACTAGTAATTTACTTATAAACATGTCATGACTCATTGCTTGATTTTTTAACGTAAAAACGTATATGTTACAGTTTCAAATATTAAGTAACAATAGTAAAAATGAAGTATTTAATAATTTATAAAAGCGTAAATAGATACAAATTGGTACAATACCAAAGCATGTGTAATATATTTACATAGTTACACCCTGTGCATACACATTTACACAGGTAGTTTGGCAGGAGAAGGCTATTTTTAGGTGTACTCAAAACAAATTACCACCATAACAATGCGAAAAATCACCTAGAAGCATCACCCATTTTGGGGTTAAAAGCCAAGTTAGCCGCCATTGCATTTATTTTACAAGTTTAGGAGATAAGGGTAAGTTTTAGAGTGCATAAATATATTTCCATTGAATATATAAAGTCATAGTCAAGGAATTTAAAAATGTATATGTATCAAGGTAATCATATTTATAAAACTGCGTTTAATGAAAAGGTTAACAGATTGTAGAGTGTTTGGACCATCAGTCATTTCAAGCAGATGCAAATGTTTACTTTTTGGTATCAACGATCAAACCTATTGCGACACCTGGAGACATTGGTGATTCCTAACACACGCTTTACCCGATAGAAAATTGTTTCAAGTACATGATTATAGTTTGCATGCTAACTTCAAAAATATAAAAATTAGTCTTTAAACGATAACTTTTCGAGTAGAAAAATGTATTTGTTTTTCCAAAAAATACATATAATCAGAACTAAATCATTATTTTAATATCAAGAAAAATTATCTATACAATATCATCACAGATTGTGGTTACTTCATGTTTACAAAATAAAAAACATTACAATGAAAATGTTTCAAAGATAGCGTTTCAAGAAAAGCTATCTTATTGATTTTTACAATTTATATAGTTATGCATATTGCATTCGACTTTCAAAATTTTTACAAAAAATTATCCTATCAAAAATCTTTGCAGTTTATGATTATTTTTGGTGTGCTGTATTCAAATTCATTAGAATAGGAATATTTCAATGGTAGCTATTATATATTTTTAAGTGTCTATAGAGATATTAAATATATATTTAAAGATATATTATTTAGTGGTAATGTTAATATAGTTAATGCTGTCAAAGTCAATAATATTGATTTAAATGAAAAGTCATCGCTAAAATTTTCCCACCTTAACGTTTTTAAAAACAAAACAAAACAACATAATATAAATATTATAATAGAAAACTACAAAGACGTTATTTTATAAATTATTATTTATGTTTATATCACGGCAGTTTAGCAGAACTAACCTAAGTACAATTTTGCAGTTTCCACATTGAACGTTTTTTCTGTATTAAATGTATTCAGTATTATATGGATATAAAATACAGTAGTATAATAATATTTCATTACCATGCTATACCATTTAAATACAGTAATATAACTAATTGATTACAGAAAAATTAAAAAAGTTAAAAACTGCAAACTTGTAAATAGGATAGTTTTGCTAAACGACATGACAGGGATATATGTATATTGGGACAATAGTCAATAATATTAATTTGTAAGAAACGCCATTATTTAAAAAAATCATATTTATTGGTATTAATCCTATATGGAAATGTCACAGACAAGTTTTGATTTTTTAATGTTTTTGAATGCAGAATACCATAAATATTTTAAAGTTTTAAATATTTTTGCATATAATTTTGATTCGTTAAAATAAAGATTTATAAGAAGAAAAAAAACTTTTTTTGGAAAAGACTTTGTTGTAATATTCAAACTGTAGATTTTAATCCAACATATCAGAAATAATTAAAAACCTATATAAATACCTAGTGGCCAAATCCTTGCAATTCAAGCCAGAACAACATAATTAGAGCTTTCGAGCCACTGTAGAAACACTGAAAAAATATTTTTTCTTTAACTTGAAACTTATTATTTAATGATTGTGTCCATATATATGAATATTGGCAAAATCAACAATACAGATTTTCTCGTAAAGTTGATTAAAAACATTTATTTTCATAGTTAAATTTTTAAAGTCAGCGTATTAACCTTACTTAGAAAACAGTAAGTATTTTTTATGGATATTTTTTTATTACTTGTAATATTCGGGGCCCACAATACAATACACCTAAGTTTCCATAATAGACTAGTCGTTATCTACTTTAACTTGGATACAAACCTTTAAGATACCAATAAGTAAACTTCTGCATATCTTGACAAAATTAATGGTCGAAGTATCCCACCATTATGTTAATTTTGTCATAAAAATAGGTTTTTGATAAATTCGATGACGCTACACATAGCAAACATAATTGAGGGGTAAACGAAAACAAATTTAGGAGTACATATGTCTGAAGAAACAATTTCAGGCTAGCAGTTTAATGTGAAACAAATGTCCGGGTAGTTGCATAGTATTTGCAATTTAATGATTTGAAAGATTTGAAATATTCTTATTTTAGATCAATGACATTCTTAAAAGATAAATGCAATAAATTAATTAAAGTAAGCAAATTATTAGTAACATAATATTTTTTCTGCTATTTTGTCACCTCTTACTCATTAGTATACGAGTAGTTTACTTTAAAATAATAATATTTGAGAGATATAGCAATTATACAAAATATCAAATAATTTAAAAATGCTTTTGGTTGAAATTTTAAATAATTATGCAAATAAAAGTATAACACTTTATAAAATAAAACGTTAACGATTTGGCTGACAAAGTTAATACAATACATATTAACGCTTTCTAAAGCACCTCCTGAAAATATCATGTCATGTTTTGAAAAATTATGCAATTGAAATTTAGTCAATAATTTTTTTAACCTATAACGGAGTTTGTTGGCGTTAAATAATTACATTTAAAGAATTTAATGAGGGATTATTTTCAAATTTACTAAAAAAATGAATGTAAAAATTACGTTTTGGCATTTTTCCTTGGAAAAATAAACATAGCAAATCATATGTAGATGTTTGATTACAATGCAGTTATATTATTGCATGTTTACCATAGAATTGATTGGAACTAAATTGCTAAAAATTAAAATATTTAATAAAATTTGACATTATTATATATTTTACTACAGTCTAGACCATCTAATCGGAACTACCGAACACAATTACCATTTTTTGTCTATTGTTACAATACAATATTTAAAAAATTGGCTAATCGGAACACCGGCTAATGTGAATTGTGAACTGAATTCGTAGAATGGTCCCTATTATTACAATGTAATTTCCCATCGGCAAACGGGAACAGTACATAACTGTAAGGGCATCATTTGCAGTTATTATTATTAACAACAGATGTTAACTAGCGTGTACACCAAATAACGTCGGTTCCTTTAATTTTGGTGCGTCTTCGGCTCGAATGTATCTATGAAAGAAAGTCTATTTACTATAATATTTTTTAGACTAAAAACTATGAAACAATCGTAATTTCAACTTTTAAAAATAATTTTTGAGGTAATCGGAACAAATTTGCTTACATTTAAGTGTTACGATTAGCCAAGGTAGACTGTTTATATATATATATTAATAAAAAGATGAACGTCAGCCATAATCTACTATACATTGTATTTATAAAACAAAAGTTTGGATCACGTATAAATTTACAATATATGCTAAATGTGCAGTCTATATTAAACATAACTATTTTTAAATTTAGAATATAGCTAATAGAAATACAAGGCAAATCAAGATTGGGATAAAATTAAACTTTAATTATTATCAATCGGCCAGCAACATAGATGAATGTTGTCTTATTTAAAAATGATTTTTTAGTTGTTTTTTTAGTGACAATCAAATTTTAGAAATATTAAAATAAATTGTTATAAAATGTTATCCGTACTTTTTTTTAATGAAAAAATTATTAGACATGTTTTCTACTATATTTATTTGATGCTATTTTGATGGCTCTGTATTAACTTCTGTAAATGAAATAGAATGTGATTAATTATTAAACAAACATTACATTTCAGATCAGTATACATTTTAATTTATATGTAATAATTGAAATATAAGAAGGTAGGGGGAGGGAATCGGTGAAGGATTAATAAACACATACCGTGAATTTTATGGAATATTCTTCTAAATAATCAAATGATTTTAAATGTTACTATTTCCCTATTATAGAGAATTGAACATACTACAATAACATCATAAAAACTCAGTCATATAAATTATTTATTAACATATTTTTTTAAATTCGTATATACAAATTTAGTAATTAATGTGTATAGGTTAGATTGTAAATGATTAATCTAAATTATTTATCAATAAATAAGTGATGCAATATGAAAACAGAAAAAACAGTAAAACAGTGGAATGTGAACAAGTCAATTAATATATCAAATACATAATAACCAAATCAACTAAAAGCAACAATTAATAGTTTTTAACCCTTTGCCAGTGGCTCTTATTTGAAGGTTTCCTCGGTGCAGAGGAGAGGGTGGTAGTCTCTTACATTGATATTTTTCGCAATATGCAGTGAAGCTGAAATTCGGTACATATGTGTCTATATTTAGAGTGGACTATATCGAACATCAATAATTATAGCCTAAATTTGTCAAATGAAGATATTATTTTATTAAAAATATAACTAAATCTGTCATTACTCTACAAAATTGAGAACACATTTGAAAGAATGTAAAATAGAGTCAGTTTATCATATTAAAATGTCATGTAAGTTCAATTAATGTTTTGATATGTGTTATACCCTCAAAATATCGCGGATCATAACTATTTTCTGTAAATACAAAATGCTAATGATATATAGACCATCGCTCACTTTTAATAATATAATAACATAATTCATTATGGACTATGCAATTGTATAATTATCAGATATCTAAAATGTTTTTGAAATACAATTAATACATTTAAGTTAAGAAATAATAAATTTGTAGTTTTTAAATTAATTTAGCCACTTTGTCGGTCAAATATAAAAGTGTTTTTGCAATATTTATTGTTCAGTTTTTTTCTACTGTTTATAACGAAATAGTGTTCTATTTTTAGAATATTAAAAAATCAGCACAATTGGAAAAACTTAATTGTAATATTTATATAAAATACAGAATATGTTTTATGTATTGTATATTGAATGATATTTGAAAGCATTAATCTACATAACAAATGATGGCCGAAAGGCTAATAACTATATTATAAATTTATATAATCAGGAATTTTTTAAACTAGATATTCGTTTCTACTGGATTAAATTTAATGCTTTTGCCATATGAAATCGGATTAAAATCTTTTTTTGTTCTTAATCTAATTCATATTGTAGGTAGCATACATATTATAATGTTCCATAGTATGTTCCAAATTGTAAGTTTGTTTGTAAATTGTTCTACACGACTTTTATATAATCATGTATCTAGTAGAATTTCTGCCAATATTATGTTCTATCTGTATAGTAAAAAAATTCAATAATTTATTATTATCCTATTAATGTTAAGAATAGTATTTTGTAAATTACTCTAAATTTGTATAATCCGGATAAAATGTTTAGTCCTCAGGAATCCGGTTTAAACGAATTATTTGACTATATTATACAGTATATTTAATAAAAAATTAAAAAGCAATGCAACATTTTATGGTCTGCAAAATCAATATTAAGTGGAGACCTGATCTTCCCTTTTACCCTCTTTTTTCTTCTTTCTCTCACTTTTTCTTCTTTTTCTTCCATATTCTTTCATCTATAGTTTTACCCTCCTAAATCAATTATTAATTTATTACACGTTTTTGTAATTTTATTTCTTTACACAATAGAGATTAAAAATAAATTATATCAATCATGCATCAACTTAATTTTAGTGAATTTTTCAAAATGTAAAAGGAAATATATTATGTATGTTATGTTACACACGTATGTTATGTTATTGTTACACAGCTAAAAAAACCACAAAGCACTCACAACCAGGTCCAGGCGGGGGTGGAGGCCCTACGGGAGGCTGCGGCGGCAAACTGAAGCTCTGCTGCGTGGTGTACTGATAGTAGGAGTTCTGTAGCGGCTGCAACTGTAGCGGCCCATACTGCGGGGACGGCAGACATGGCATCAGCGGTTGGTAGAAGTTGTTTGTTGTCAGGGGTGATGGAGGGTAGTGCTGCTGTACGACGGTGGTGGTAGAGGGCGGCATCCTTGTCGGCGGATAGGGCAGAGAGAAGGTAAAGTTGGCAGCGGACAGGGGCGGTGTGGATGACATAGTGCCAGCTGCTGGGAATCCGGGTGGTTCGAGAGGACGAGAGGAGGGTGGAGGTGGCGGTGGTAGTGAAGTGGTGATGGTGCTAACGGGAGTGACAAATGTGGCCTTCTGCTGATTCTTCCTCTCCTGCTCAAGTACGTTAATCCGCTGGAACAACTGGATCATTTCATTCACTTCTTCTTTCTTTGTCGGAGTCGTGATGATCGGCTTCACCTCCTCTTTTTCTCCTCCCCCTACCCATACATCATGCGGTGTTACCTCGACAACCGTCGCCAATGATGACGTGTCTGCATTAAATATTTGAATTGGATCCATTAATTGGTATTAATATAATTAATATATTCTACTTATAAAATTAATTTTAACATTAATATGTATTATTAACTATAAATAATAGAGATAATGTAGAATACCAGTTATTCAAAATTCATTCTGAAGAATTAACTATTCTCGAATATAATTCAAATAATTTTAGAAAAATTTATTTACCAAACAATTTAAATATATAATATTGTAATTTGAGCTGCAAAAGTGGTACGACTAAAACATAATACAGTTGGCATATCCTTTATATTATATTACATTTCCCTATTAAATCAAACAGAATTATAAAAAAATAATGTTAAAAATTGTAACAAAAACAAGTTACAAAACAGAATTATAAACTGCCTATAAAATAAATAGACTTAATAATTTTTTAAATCAAAACATCCAATAAAAAAGTCTATCACAATAAAAACCACAGCGAATGATATAAGAAAACACAACAGTTCCTGCATTGCTCGTAAAACTGGAACATGAATCAAAGTTAAGACAGGCCTGTGCAAAACATATACTAAACGAAAGTTTAGAGAGCTGATTTTCTTTTTTAGAATTACAAAAAAAGTTTATAAATAAAATATAACTTGTCAATCGGAAACAATATACCTATATAGCTACAAAGATAATTTCGATTTAAAATCATACTTTAAAATAAACATTATTAAGAATGAATATAAAAGTTAAAATATAACTTTTTAATGGTAACTGGTGAAAAGCTGGTATAAAATGTATTGCGTAATATTTTAGCTTTTAAATCAAATTAATGGTTACAATGAAGAATCTTCTAAACTTAAATCAACTAAAATATTTTCTAAATATTTCAGTGAATAACCATGTTTCCATAAAATGTTGATGTATTTTGAACGAAGTTGCCATTGTCAAAAACGTATGGAAACCACTTACACATTTTAATATTATCTAGTTCATCAGATGGCACGCGTCTAAAATGTATGTTAAGAAAAAATGGCTACAGTGGCAACTGTCAACAATTTAAGTTAAAATTAATGTAATTTTCTTATAACATGCTTTATGCCTATAAAAAGATTAACAAATAATTACAATATATATATACTATAAAACTAATTAGAAAAAATTATTGTTTTACATTAGAAAAAGTCTTCATTTTAAAATTGTTTCAGACAGTCGTTGTGATTCCCAACAATGAACGAAACAAAATATCAAAACTTTAGAAGACTTTCATGACAATTTCCATGATATATAATAAACTATTCTATGAATGAATTAAAATATTTTCACTTAAAATTTGTAATAAACGTTAAACACAAACAATGTATAAAAATGTTTAAATAAAATTCTTAATTATACTATTTTTAATATTTGATACAAATTAATTATAAAATGTTCAAATATCTGCAACAAATAATTTCACAATTGAAAAACTATAATAAGTAAAATTTGTTATTATATTCAAAATTTTCATCCGAAAATATAGCAAATTAAAAAATAGAAAATTTACAAAAAATTAGTTTCAAAATCGGATAAATTTTCAGTAATCATGCCGCAAGTTTATTAAAAATAAATCGATCTGAACCGCCTACCAGTATCTATGGCGGTCACCACCGGTTCCATGACAACGCTGGTCTCCGCTTCCCCTGGAGGCGGCAACAGCGGGTGATGCCTCTTGGCATCTGCCTGCGTCATATCCACAGTAACACCGGGAGATGCTGCCGACGGGGCAGGCAGCGGTGTCACACGCTGGCGGAGCAGGTTCTCCTTGTCCAGGCGCATCTTCTGTCCTGGGAAGACGGCCAAACCCGCTTGGTGCAGCTCTATGTCGAGGCTGCGTCGAGTGGTGGGGTGCAGCAGACACACCGCATAGCGTCCGTCTGTCTCGTCAGGCTTAGATAATATTATGAATGAAAAGTGTGAGGGTGAAACAATCAGAAAATATGTTCAATTAAAAATAGATATTAAACAAATTAAATTCCACAAAAAGGTTGTTTTTAAGGACACGTTTGAAACTGTTGTAATCTTTTACGGAGCGGCAAGAAGAGCTAAATAATTTTGAAACGATTTGGACCAAAAACAAAAAAATATATTTACCTACTGTAGCTCACGAAGAATATTAACTATTTATTCCAGTGTTTCATACATTTATCCAAAAATATGTTATACAATTAAAAAAATAATCATTTACATATACTGAGGTACTCTTCATTATATGTTTGGCAATTTTTCAATTTATACCGGGACTATATAACTCGCATAAAATTAGCTCACTAATAGATATGTATTAAATATACATTAATGTTATTAATAAGATCTTTTATTATCTAGTGTAAATGAATAAGTTGCGTATCTTAAATATTGATGACGTCATGACTAACGCACCACTATTTAAAAAATATAAAATAAGACTGACAATTTCAATAAGTAGGCTACCGTAGAATAGGTTGTTCGGAGTGAAATACTCGAAATGTGAACAAATTATTTAGTATCAATTGGAGGTAAGTAGTTTGGCAACATTGGCAGTTCTACCAAAAAAACAGAGGCTGAATTCGTCTCAGCAGAAATTTCAAGAGCGGATTTCGATTTAAAGTACTCTTATGAAACCTATAATTTCTTACAACCAAATCGACATCTAGATAGGTTTATATTATACATTAATTACATTGTTCTAACGACTTTATTAGTGTTATACTGTTATTAGCGGAATTTGTTTCAACTAATTTCAGACGTATTTCAACTTTTCTTATATTAACAAAATGATTTTTTTCGTTCCTCTATTGTAATGAAATAATTATATTTACACTGAATTTACACTTATAAAATATTTTAATTACAATGCTGTCATTGTTGTAGTTTTCAACTTAAAACGAATTACATAATTTTAATTTCATTGGCAATTAATATATATATAATTACAAAGTTTGCGATATTTTTGGACCACTCTGTAGCGATACTACGTTTGTGAAAGATGAAGATGTATTAAACAAACTGCAGATAATTCACTTAAAAATGTATTATCGCATAGTTTTGCTGCTAGTAAAGTCTAGTTAATTAAATAATTAAATCTTAAATTAAAAACTTCATTTTTAAATGAAAAAACCTAACTTCAATATATCCGATTTATTAGATAGTAGAAATATATTGTAAGGAAAGCCGAATGTAAGACCTCAAGATAGTATGACATTAATGTCCATTTATTAGATTTACAGTGAATGAATCCCATCACATAGCAAGAAACTAATTGATACCATAATATATACAATATATAATGTACCTGTCACATATATAATGTACCTATCACCAAAAAATTACGCAGATCGCATACAAGTTCATATCGATCAGCCAACCTATTATTCGCTCTAGCAGAAGCCATAAAGCTTTCATCCATTACACCTCAAACTTATAATTCTTCTTCTATACATTTTGTTACTTTTATTTACTGCAATTTCACCACCCCAAACACGTTTATTTTCATGTATCCAGATTTTCATAAGTACATTATGCATACTTGTCCCTATTATTATACATTTAATACAACTATAATGCTTCTATATTTCTTAGAAGTTTTTTTTCTCCAAATGTGTTGTTTATTTCAAGATAACCGAATGAATAAAATAAGCCTATACAAAGGATAAGAAAGGAATATGAAGAATATTACATTGTTAAACACGTTAATTACAATTAAGTATACTTGATTCTGTGACAAACAATCAAAGAAATGTATTATAATTTCGTTCAAAAGTTGTTCATAAAAACATTTATAAGAATTGCAGCATTACATTTTTAGATTTAAATTCTATCGTTTTTAATCACCTTTTTATTAACTACTATGTTAACGTGTCTTTTTTCGTATGAGCAATATAAACCAGTTCGAATATAAATCCGGCAGTTTAGAAAAATAATTTAACACAAATTTTATCAATATAGAAGTAGAAGTTAAATATTTTGTTTCTCCAGTATTTAAGAATTAACTAGACAGTTTCAAACTGTTAACAATCACAACAACTTCAGAACCTTTTCAATCGTTAGCCCCTTTACCCAATAATGCAAAGACTAAAAACACTGGCCACTGAGTCTTACCTTAGTCGAAATGACTGTTACAATAATGTCTTTGTCCATGAAAATATCCCGAAACATATCGCCAGCTTCCGGCTTCCATTTTGGCTGCACAAAATGGATATATTAGAAATATGTATATAAAAATATAAACATTAATAAAACATTTAATAAACAACTCACCTCATTGGGATGAAGAAAGGCCAACTTAGCTGGTATTGCCTGAATGGGGAGTTCTAGAAATTTCTTTCTAAAAAAAATTAATTTTTTTTGAAAAGTTCGATCATTATTACTAAAATATTTTCGTAATATTTTATAGGTTATACTTAATAAATTGCATATGTATTTCAAAAACTTACATCGTGCATAGGAATGATGAAATCGGACAAATACATAATGTATTGACCTGTTCAGTTTATAATCGGATTGAATAATATATAATGAAACAGAATAACGATAAGATAAAACAAATGTAATATTGAATAATCAAATATAAATATAATCAAGTTGCCATTGGGCTTTATATGACATTAAAAATTGGACGCTTTTATTATATATATAATAATTATAAAATAATTTTTAGAAGTGGTAAAATGTCGTAAAATTGGATTTTGACCTTTGATTAATTTAGTAAATGTAACGTTTATCTATTTCTATTTACCTAATTCGTTTCAGCGAATTTGAAATGTATTAATTCAACTTTGATGCGATCTATACCTATAGTTTGTAACGACTCAAGTTAAAAGATCAATATTTTATTTTATCTGAGCCCGATTTAATAAGTATGTGCCCAAATAATACTTGACAAACATTTAAAGAATTTTTATAAGAAAAACATCTACGATTTTAATATTAATGTGAAATTAATCAATACTTAATTTGAAAACTACCATTCGACGGTTTGATAGTATTAGTATTAAAATGTTTAAATAAAATTGATAAAAATACTACAAGTCTTACCACTAAATTTATGCATATATGAATTTATATCTGGAGTAGACAACATAGGCCTACTGCTCCATTTTATTGATAAAATGACACAAATAATTGCAATATAAGAATGAAGTCACGCATAACAAAAGTAACACATAAAATTACAGTTTCAGAATTTTTACGAGTATATATCTAAATATTTGTATCGAACTGTAAAATGTAAATAGAATCGATATCACTCTCAGTGACTATAACGTCCATAATTTCAAATAAAAGGAGAGCTCGACCTATTGTGATCTATTGATTTATATTTAACATAGCAATTCATTAATTGGCATTGTCAGATTTTAACACAATGGTATTTAACATTTGATTAATTTTAACTATTGTTTATAGTAACAATAGTAAATAGTAATAGTAACTAATAGTAACAACTAATAGTAATAATCCTAAAAATTCCCATTTTGGTTATTTTTTAAAGTATTAATGATAGATATGATTTAAATCTCTTTAAAATATAGGAAGAAGACAATAATGCTTAAAGGATAACAAGATATTTCATAGAAACATTAATTGTATGGCATTTTACGATACATTTTGTGATACTTGTATTCCTTCTTTAGTGAATTGTAGTACTAATTATGCTTAATACAATATCAGTTTAAAAATTTCAAATCTAAAAAATAGCATGTTTTTAACGAAATCCAAAAGAAATCTCAAAACGATAAAAATATAATAGTACTTCACATATAGCTAGAAATATGTAGTAGAAGAACCCAGACCACTGTAGTCGATTACATACTTGAGTTTTCGGATGTCCTTTATATCACACGAAATGAGATCGCCAATGTCTAGTGCAAAAACCTGAAATAGTTATTTATAACGCACAATTATTTTTTGTTTTCAATTTGTAAATCGGGAAAACGTAAAATACAATATTTAGCAACTTATGTTGTACAATTTTAATCATTCAAGCTACCAGTTAACTACAGGGTGTTATTTACATAAACACTTTACACAACACTGCTCGGTAAACGAGCAATTAGGTAGTTCCGTCCATCTGTATAATTAATTATATTATTAATCAAATAACGGGCACAGTTATATGGTCCCTTCAACCTTATATAATAAGTGAGGTATACCGTATTCAATGAATAAAATAAATACACTCAAACTTTCTTAAAAGTCGACATGTTTGAAAATTACTTGTTAGAAGTATAATGAGGTTCATATTAATAATATGGGATGATTAATTATGATCAAATAGGAATCCAGTCATTAGAAAATCTCATATAGACCCTAACGCAGAGTAAATTTACATAAAATAATCTGACTTTTAGAAACAGATATAAACATTCAACTAAAGTAAGGATATATATAGATTGATAATGCTAACAAGTGAGATATTTCAATTGAAAATTATTCGAAATCGGATATTTTAAAATATTTTATATTAAACAGTTCACAAATTATAAAATTAGTATACTATGTAATAAATTATATAAAAAGAAGCTATAAAGTGTCACTAACTGTTGACTAGCACAACTACTTGTCAGCATCGGAAGAGTCAGAGTTGACATTGAACAAATAATATAGTAAAAACAACTAATTTACTACGCGAAATAATAGTCAAAATCGTAAATATACTACATGATATATCACGTAAATAGCTTTTCGCGTATATATGCATTGTTACTGTAATACTTAATTAGATAAGTAATAGTTAGAACACAACAAATAGTTTTTTTCAAATGCTGAAATGAAATTTACATAATATGTTTGAAGTGTTTATAACACGGTTAGACTAAAAAAAACTATATATGTCTAGTATGTTTACTGTATATTAAAAAATATTGTAATAACGTATATTACACATAATAAAATTGTTGTAATAATTTTAATGATTTTTTTACATATTTTTAAATACTTGATTTTGTCATACATAAATGAAGCACTAGATGTTAAGCATTGCAAATATGGATGACCCATCTTTTATTCGAACATAACTAATGTAAATTATCAACGGAAATATGTGATTCGGATCAAAATTCTAGCCAATAATGCTTACCTCTGATCAATAATAATACATTTTGTATAGGCTACTATTAATTAACATAACAAATATTACAAGTAGTATTATATATTTCAGAACAAAAATATAGGTTTAGAAAAACGTCAAGAATTCACTCTAGTATAATAAAACTGAAATAATAGCACTTTATGCAAAAAGTGTGCTATGTCTTTCATTGTTTTAGAAAACCACACCTTTCAATATTCTCAAATGTATTTATTGATAGATTATAAAGAAAGTATTTTTTTATACAAATATGGGGATTTCATCAGGGATGATAGACTAGTTGGTAAGGGGCGCTGGTGATTCAGTGTGAGGGTAACTAGCTTTAATGGGAGTTAGTTCAAAATGCTTTATTTCTATTGTTTCATCTAATCTTCGTATTATAAAAAACACCAATAAATTGTTTGATGTGAAACGAGAATATAGAAAAGCTCTTTCTTATTTTAAAGTAAAGATAAATACACATTATGTAGCAAATTATTAAAAATGACTTGATTCGAAACGTAAATGGATAAAAAATTTTAATAAATATTTTCATTAAAAAGATGTAACCCAATTGGACTTTTTAAATGTCTCACCTTCCATGTTCCATCAGGCTTAAATTCGAAAATGCAACCACGCATCCAAATTTCAAAGTGATAAAATGCAACATAGCGACCAATGTTAAGATCAGAAGGCTTCACTTTGTAGGGGTCCCCATTCTTAGAGTCGTAAGAATTTCTGAATGAAATGAATATTGAAAAAATAAGTTATAACTGAATAAAAAGTAATTTCATTTCATAAAGTCTTATTTTCCTTCTCATCAACATTATAATATTGGCCACTAGCGTGTTGCTTACTTCAAGAGCTATATCATTTTTTTGTGCATAAAGGTTTCCATAATTATATGCATTATATTGTACGTACTTATATTTGAAATATGTGATATTATTCATTATAATTTTAAGCGATATTACTTTATGATACTACTACACATGATCTTATGGAACATCTAGATCTGTGATTATTGATTGACTTATTGTTAACATGTAGTGACTGAGTGATATTAATGAAAATATAAAGAAATATATAACTATAAGAAAAAATTAAATAACGTCTACATATTATAGTATAGTAACATGTTTTCCGTTCGGGAGTAAAAATCATTTAAACGAATGGTTTTCCCATAAAAAATTAGTCTACTTAAAAACGAACCAAAATGCATGTTTCGGTTTATCAATACTTCAGTGTTATATACGAACCGATAAAAAAAGTTATATTAAAGGGAGTAAATTACTCAATAATAACGGATGTAACCTATGTATCAACTAATCATACTTTAATTTATTAGATGACTTAGCCTAAACCAAATCAGAGTTAAAACATAACATCACTAAACTAACTAAATTACGATTGTCAAAGTCTTAAACGTTCTAAATTTGTTTTGCTTTATGCTATATCATATATAGTCACCATAAACAATCAAAGCATTGCCATATTTTCTGTACAGACGAAGCTATCACATGGTACAAAAACGTTCAGTTCTAATTAGCGATAATGGTCACTCAGTAGGATAATAGCTACATAGAACACATAAATAATATTATTTGTCTTTTAAGTTTTTCTAACAGTTTTATGTTAAGAGCCATTGCACCTAAGTATTTACCCAAAATGACCATTTGTGATTCTAACTTTTTTTATATTTTCAGACCAGTCAATTACCTGCATATGGAGACACCAAATCTAAATTTTTAGTCCTATATAATGTTTCATGACTGAGATATGGCCCATGAAACCTGAGA
>JAUZND010008299.1:0-10003 GCA_034780555.1 Coelogynopora nodosa
TTGGAATAAAGGCACCGCTGGCTTTGCCTTCCTGTATCATATTTGATTAATCTTGAATAGCACGCTATATTTGTAGTTCTTATTGCCGTGGTCACCGCAGAACAGGTTCGTTGCTCGAATCATGAGTTGTTACGACCCTGATCCGAAATGAAATGGAGCCGGTATCTTTTTACCGCGCCAGTCTGCATCGTATTAAGAAAAATCAATAATTGTACTTCATGATCGACTACTACCATTAAGATATCTTTGATCAATTCGTAAGCAGAAAAATCAAACTCAGGTACCTCGACCTAGTCATAATACTCATTGAAATCATCTAGATCTGACATTACATGGCCACAATGCATCGTATTAGGAAAAAACAATAATTGTACTTGAATGATCGATTAATACCATTAAGGTACCTCTGATCAATTTGTAAGTAGTAAAATCAAACTCAGCTACCTTGGATTAGTTACAATGACCATTGAAATCATGCAGATCTGACATTGCATGGCCACAATGCATCGTATTGGAGAAAATCAATAATTGTACTTGAATGATCTCTTACTACCAATAGGGTACCTCTTATCAATTGAATGATCGATTACTACCAAGAGGGTACCTCTGATCAATTGAATGATCGATTACTACCAATAGGGTACTTCTGATCAATTTATAATTAGCAAAATCGAACTTTGTGACCTTCATTTAATCGGAAACGACATTGACCTTGTTTAAATCGGTCAATAGGAAGCCATAGTAACCAAAAAACCAATACTCGATTCTGATTGAGGGGGGGGAGGGGGGGTAGGTATAAGTCATGATCTAGTTTTAGCCATGACTCATAAATCTATTTATAAGTGAGTCAGAGTCGACTCTTCCTATACTACTCCAGTTAATATTTGGACATTTTCTAAATTTAGCTCCTTTCTTCAAGAGATCTTGTAAATTTGGGTGTTCTATGATATTTATGTTACCAGTGATAACATGCCCATGCTGACTGTAAATAAATAGTTTCCATTTTCTATTACTATTACAGTCACAGCAATCAATCTGAAGATCAAATACAAAATATCCATTTATGTGACTATTCCCATTAAGATTAATTCCATATTATTTATTAAAAAAATTCTATAAAATATTTATACAAATTTAAGACGATTAGTATATTAGGACATGCAATTATATTATAGCTTTAATATATAAGTGTTTTCTTTCAATTGTTTACAGTTAAAATATTGTTTAATAATAAGTTTTTACTATTATAGCGATCTATCAATATCATAAACTATTCTGGTGGTATAACATATGAATATAAGCAAATTGTTTTCTTATTCACCATTATACAAATGCTGTTAATATAAGAAAAATATTTTAAAAAATTACACATAATTTTACGGTAAAGCAATATAGAGAAAAGAAAATCTGAAAGGAGATAGAATAATCTCTAGTTATCAGGTGAAAATTGAAGGTATACAATTGGTTTTTCATCAATAGACATGCCATGACAATTCATTTTCAAGCATGTAATGTCTGTATTCTTATTGTCAAGCAAAAATAGTCCATGATTGACCCGTTCGTTGTTTACTTTACACGTCAAATTTCCCGTTATCGGCAGCACCAGACCTTCATTGTAGTCGTCCTGAATGACGCACAACTGAACCTCAACAGATCCACCACACCCACGAAGCTGCACTATGATCAGCCAACCTCCCATATCTGCCGGCAACAGCAGGGGGACACTGAAGATGCAGCTGACAGCTGAGCCCGCCACGAGCATCCGCCATCTGTTCAGTTCATCCCGGGGGGTGAAACAGGCGCTCCCGGTGAAGGTCCACTGTCCGTTGGGCGAGCACATTTGAGCTGGGCCGGCGTTGGCCCATTCTGCGGCCGAGTGGCCTGCCTGCTGCAGCATTTCTGCAGCGGACAATTGAGTCGAATTATTGCATTTTACGAGATATATCAATCGACTCCGATGATATAATGGCAAAAAATTCTACGAATTTAACCGATTTTAAAGGAATATTATCAAAAATTAAATAAGTTGTGAAAAATTGCGAAATACATTGCAAATATATTTTCTGAGATACGTAAACGTTACATAGTCTAATACTCGATAATGAACGTTATAACGGGAAAAATGACTTCTTTTTGTAACTCGCTGACTAGTTTAAAAAGTAATTCTTTTAATTAATCTAGCATATAGTTATTTAATAAATGGGATGAGTCATTTTTAAAATTTGGATCAAATTGTTTAACTTTATTTTTAAATGCAAATAATGCATGAAAATTTAAATCAGCAATATTCCTGAAATTTTGCAATTCACCGAACCCGGTTTGCAGAAACTTTTTTGCATATTTTAAGTAATTCCAATTTTACGTCTTCCAATTTTGAACGCTCCATAAATACAAATAAATAGCAATCTATTCACAACCAAGAACACGAAATATTTGATAAAGTGGATAAGTTTGCAAAATAAGTAGTTATTGATTTTAAAAACTTATAAATTATCATATTTAGATGATGCAATGAAAATAAATTATATTTCAAAAAGATAAAAAAGCTGCAGTTTACTATACTGACATTGATGGAATAAATATATATGGAGCCAAAACAAATTTCAGAAGAAAGAAAGTAAATAATATCTAAATAATACATGTCTAAATAAATGACAATAGTCATCCATAAATAACGTATAGGTTTATATGTTATTTCACCCCATCAAAGTGACTAAATACAAAAATAGACTTTTACTCAAGATTGTATTTATTAGCAAATTTAAATTTAAAAAAAATTGATTTCATTTTTATATCAAAAATATAAATTAGTAATTAAATAAATAAATAATTCAAGCAACTTCCCCGTTTGAAGGTAAAGTTTTTAGAACTAAGATTACATTCTTAGGAATATAATTATAAAATACAAATAAACATGTTATATTTAGGATGATATAAAGATTTAATTAAACCATAAAACACTAATCGTAAAGTTCAATTGCTAAATAAATTGATTATATAAAATTCATTCACATGTATATAAAGCGCTGTTTGAAGGTAACAAAATATTATTGGTTACAATACAATCGATGATGCAATAATATTCAATTTTACTTAAATGATTAATGGGGTATTTACTTTTAGTTGCAGGCGGAAAGAACGCTCTTTCACCTGAAATGGAAAAAGTTTAAAAGATGAATTAATCAAATAAATAAAAACACTTACTTCAAATTTCTTTTTACTTAAGTATTGTAAAACAGTATTCAGAAATACAAAAATAAAATTATAACAAAAAGATGTTTCAAAGAAAACCGAAGATTAATTTCATATTTATTTGAGTGATTATGTTATATTAATTGAAATACTTATTTTGTGCTTTTACAATGTTAAAACTTAATATTCTTAGCGTAACTTATAAGTTTATAAAAAAATAAGGCTATATACGGTGTTCGAATTACATAACATCCTTTATTTTATAATTCTAATATGTTAATATATATATATATATACAGTATATATACAGTGTTGCATATTTTTATTTACAATTATGGAAAACGATTTTGAATGTTATGTAATATATAATTTATATTAAAATTAATTAATATTTTATATTAAAAATTATCGATACTGAATTTAGTGTCAAATATGTTTGAAACAATAAAAATAGTAATTGGGCACTTTGCATGATCGATATATTACCATTTGATCTGTTAGAATTGATAAATGTGCTCGGTCTGTATATTGGTCATTTTATTTTCATTTAAATAATTGTAATTATTCAATTTTTGCAGCTACCTATGTGTTAATGAGGCATCCACCAAAAATGTCAACTTACAGGTTGTTTTAATGTGATGAGAATATATATTTTTTGAAATGTAAATTTAATTTAAATTGTTTAAATTCCAGTTTTAAAGTTTACTTGTGTTTTCACTACGTAATTATAATTAGGTTCTAAATTATGGGATTATAGTGCAGATGGCGGGGGCACGTAAACTGCTAAACTGTTGCTGAGGATTAAAAGTTACGCCCCATTGTTTAGTCATCTCTGCTCATATAGTTATCATAGCTCATGTAATGCATCTCTGCATTATCATACATTTCATTATACGTGTGTTCTTATTTATTATATAGTTCTGATTTTACCTATTGGAATTATGTAGGCTGTTTTTTTTAATTCAAAGATTTATGTTTCCATTTTATTAGTCTAGATTCGTTTTATTCAGTACAAACTAAAAATTGAATTTTAAATATATTTTTAATTAATATTTCTGGTATGTAACTAACATATTCTTTTTGTTTGACCATTCTGGAGTTGACCGCTCTGAATATGGATTTTTCTTTTAAGTCATCTTCATTATTACAAATTTTTGATACTATATTTGGCAGTTATTTTAATAATTTTTTATTCTTTCTTATTTTAAATTTGTTATCTGGTGGTATTGTGGATTGGAATGGAATGTTGTCATTTATTATATATTGCTAAATAAATATAGGCCTAGTATAGTTAGCTAATTTAACAGTTAACTATAAGTCTCAAATATATAGTAATTCAATCATTTAGTATCTATCTGCTTAAATAAAAGTTTACCTTGATAAGCCACTTGTACTGCAACATTTTTACACATCGGGCTTGTCTGCGTTTCTTCTTCTGAACATACAAGAGACAACAAAAAGCATTTAAATGATCAAATAGGTAATCCAAGTAAATCGAGGCACACTCCGCTATAATTAAAGATGATGAAGTTCACTGTGATACAAATAGTTTTTTAATTTAAAAATTTCAATTGGAACACAGTTGGAACGGATGAAATACAGAATTAATAATTAAAACAATTGTTTATATGTAATGCTACTTAAAAACAAAATAAAAATGATATCTTCAGTGCTAAATGCTTTGATGAAGTCGGTTCAAATTCCATTGGAAGCATGCAAGCTGGATCTTATGGGTTCAAATTCCATCGTACTATTTTATTCGTTTAACATAATTTAATAATTAATTATTTAACTTTGTATTTTGTTATTTTTTGATCAGGATTGTTACAAGACAGATTTTATTTCTATTTCAAATACTTGTTACCACAATATAAAAAAAAATTACATGTAGTACAACTTATACTAATCTTGACAATGTTTTAATGTATAAAATTAAATTGCTGAAAAGCAAATATCCTTCAAAACATAAACATTTTATAACTTTACATTTTAAATTGATCAAAATGAAATTCATAACATATGGCCTATACCTACAACAAATTTACAATCTCTGTATTATAAAAAAAAACTGTTTTGATGGCTGCCAATATAGAATGACTTCCGCGCGTTATAATGACTAAATATAAGTAAGAAATAACTATAATTATTACCCTCAGATTCGGCCAGTATGCGAACTTGGACACCAACTCCGATAACTTGTTTTGTCGAATGGGCGATATTTTGTCTCGGACGAGGAACAACTTCTAAATATGGATATGAATAGCAAAAACAACGAGGTATTACAAAATCGATTATACACAGCTGGACCAGTAAGGTTCCCAATGAGGTCCAATTTATACTGAACGCAACTTGACATACGAAGAATTATTAATGAAATCCATGGGAGGATTGGTAAGTTCAGACGAACCTTCTCGCTATATTAAAAGATATTTTTTTAAATTTAAAATTAATTATATATTTTTAAATTTCTATATTTTTGGAAACATAATGATTGATTATTATATAATTCGAATAATGTGTATTCAAATTGTATGCATATTGTATGATAATTGTATGATAATTGTATGCATATTGTATGTACCTGTATGATAATGTTTAATCCTATTTATAGGATATCAGTCTTCCGCTCACTCAATCTTACATTAATTCAATTATATAAATGTATCATATTTTAATACATATTTAAATAAGCAAATACTAAATTCAATACTTTTAATGGTCTTTCTTTAGAAAGTAATATTACCGGCCTAATCAAACTGCTGGACTAAGAGGAAATCGGGGCTTTTTGGAAATTTTCAAATAAGTCACTTATAGAGTAAACATAAAACAAATAAATAGTGACTGCGGCCTATTCAATTTAAAAGTTGACTAACTTACGTGGTTCTTGTATGTTCTCAGCTCTTCCGGGAATCAACATATTGGGAACATCAAAGGAACGGCCACAATCACAGCGCACAGGACGGGGTCCACCAAACAGGGCAATTACAGTTTGAATTTGTACCTCAACATTGTTGACTCTCTGTCGAAAATCGGTCAGATCATCTTTAATTCTTGGAATCTCGGCAACTCGCGGTTGTAGACCTTCTAAACCAGCAACAGCGCGCCCCGTTATTTTAATCTGTTCGTTCCTGTACTCGCGTAAAGTGGCCTCCTGGTCGTCCAGACGCGCTTTCATGATCCGCATTTCGTTTAACAAGTCTAATCTCGACATCTGACAAGGATGCAGGCGAAATAATTAAATAATTGTGTACTACTATTAATAATTGTAAAAATTGTAGTAATTAATTAATTGATAAAAATAGGCTAAACTAAGATAATTCCGGCCCACCATTAATGCATTCTATAAATTATTAATTTAACATAGCAATTTCATATCTAATGAATTGTTCTAAATATTTTTTTCTCTCGAATAATAATCATTTAAAATAATTTGCAGCCATATCGTATACTTTGTATTATAGAAATCAAATGATGTATGACCACATACGTGTATTTCTGAAATACCTTTACTTTCATTCTAAGTTTACAAGATTAATTGTTATGTTTTCAAGGCATTGTTTAGAAACCTTTAACTGGAAAGATTCCAAATTCTTGATAATTTTTCAGTAAAGTAAAATAAAATAAAGTATGAAAAGAAAAGTTAAATATAAGTCAAAGTAACGTGAAATTATTTAAACTATGAAAAAGTATAATGTTAATAACATGTCAATTATAACGATTAAAAATAATAACCACAAAGCTAATGCTGACTTCAAATTTAATTTAGATATATTATAGTGTGTAGCATAATATTAGGACATATATTTCATAACAACAATATTCCCAATATTTTTGTGATATAACTTTAATGTCATTTGTTAAGGAAATATCATTTGTATATAAAATCTAGTTTTAGCTGTAAAAAAAGTTCTGTAAAACAAAAGCATTACAAACCGGAGTATTTCAAAAATTATAATTCTAAATATTTTATATTTCTAATTCTAATACTACATACAAATATTATAATGCTCATCTACAAATAGAATTTAAAAAATAATGCTAAATGTACAATTATTATCTAAACATACAATACATATATCATGAGAATTCTTACTTTTATTTAATTTAACACCTGTAAAAATGATTAACTACAAATTATATTTCTAAATGATGATTAATAATACTCACTTTTTAGTGTGAAATATAACCAGTGGCTTTTGAAAATAACACGATGATATCTAAATTAATAAAGAGTTACTTGCTGTTGGTTTTATATATAACTGCTGAGGACTGGTTTACGGTACAAAGGTCATTTAGCGAATCTAATGTATTTGTTTGTTTATTATAGAAACCTACACTGTATAGATAAAATGGTGTGACTAATTTTATTTAATATAAACACATGAATTCATACCTGTGTACACAATTATTTAATAATGTATAACACATCCAATTATTAAATAACGTCATTTATTCTGATCGAATATCGGCCGAAACTGTATAGATTGTCTCACATAAATACTTACTATGATAAACTTACCAGTGTTCTGCAGGATGTATATATTACAGAATGTGTGACAGTACAAATCAACGCAATGGCGTATTTGAAGCACGGTGCATGTTAAGCCAGTGAGTTGATTTATTAAGTGGATGCACGACATTCCATAATATGGTATTATATTTCTACCATGTTAAAATAGTTCACGATAGCAAATAATGATTGCCAATGTTATCCCACTGGGTGCGGTGCGATGAACGAATTTTTAAATTTATTTTCAATAAAAATAATGATGTATGATCCATAGTTTAAACAAGTATATATAGAAACTATATGACTATATAAATATATAGATCACTTCATAGTTTAAATCTATAGTATGAACCAAATGGTTTTGAACTATCCAAAATGCGAAGAAACGCACAAACATGGTAAAAAATATTTTTGACTTTCAAATATACTTTGGAAGCACCCCTTTTGTTCAATTAAAATGCAAGTATATCACGCAGTTGGACAATTATCATGTTCAAAATTCGTTTACCCAAAAACGGAATAGGTATACATTTCAGATAGTACACAAAGTACAAAGTAGTTCGAAAAATAGAATTATTAAACAAATATTCAGATTTGATAAAATCAAAATCTATCCTTATGATTTATCGAATAAAATACACTTAAAACTGTCGATTTAAAAAAATATATTAAAAAATATATATATATTTTGTTAAAATAAAAGGTTCAGCCTATATTTTATTAGTAAACAAATCATCAAGAACTTTTGGTATTGTAAACTACTGATTTTATTTTTATTTTTTGATCGACAATTAAGGAGACAATTTTATTTTTTGCTTTTTTTAACGTTTTTATCAGTGTATGTTTTTCCTCTTTGTAAGGTTTTGTAACATATGTAAGCAACTTTTCCGACAAAAAATTTGTATTTGAGCAACATTTCCTAACAAAAAATCTGTATTTAAATAAATATATAAGTATAAAACTATTTCATTAATATACAATATATCTGAAAATAAAACAGCTGACCACCTTAACTCAAAAGTGATTATATTATCAAGTTATGTCGACATGAAATTTTCAGTTTGATGTATTTTATTTTACAAAAAGTGTATTATATACTCAAGGGTAAGCACCCATATTAAAACATCTAGTAAGTTACCAGTTGTGTTTAGAATGATGAGAAGCAGCTGGATATTTAATAATATCTTATATAATTTAAATAGTAGGCAACAAATTTCAGAAAAATACTTAAATTTATTATAATTTATCTAATATATTCCATATACTACTTGCAAAGTAGTTGTATAGTTTGAATAGTGAAAAATATTTATTATTTAAAACAAGCATTAAGTTAATGATTTTTAAACATTATTATTTAACAGAACAAATGGCTTATAATAAAGGTAACTCTATAGGTGAGCTAAATTTGATTAAATAAACTAAAATAAGATTGCGTTTATTTGAAATATTGTATATAAGTAAATTAAGGTCGAATTTTATTTAAAATAAACTTTATAAATATGTCAGGGGATAGTATTAATTGATTTTCATTAATCTAAATGAAACATAAATTATTATTATCGCAATTTTTTTAAGTATGAACATTATGGTGTACTCTATTTTAGTAATTTATTGTAGTAGTAGTAATTTAATAGTAAATTTTGTAAATTTAGTAGTAAATAATAGTAGTAATTTATATATAAAAAAGAATTTCAATGAACTTTTAAATATGTTGGCTTTATATATAATATTCTACACGTATATTTTTTACCGTGATTAAATTTTGTTTGGAGCTATTCAGATATATTCCAGAAAATTTGTACCGTTTGTTTCAAATCCAAAAATATTTATGGTATTAGTCTATGTAATAATTTACGTTAATTAATTATGTAAAGAACAATCTAATGTTAATGAAATTGTTAAGCAAACAAACAAAATGAACATTTTAAAATTCAGTCTATTCGAAAAGTAAGATAAAGTCTTATTGTATTACTCTGTTATAAACGAACATTAAATTATTATAGATATCTATAAAATTAGTAACTATTCCTGATGCAATTTCATACTGTAAAAAATTTGAAATTGTCATCAGCTCAATCAAGGCATATATTTAATTTTTTATGTTGAGCTGTGTAATTATTACTTTGTTGTTATTACTTATACACATTGAATATTGATTCATGATTATTGAATATTGATTATTGAATATTGATTAATGAATATTGATTATTGAATATAGAATACAGATTATTGAATATTGATTATTGAATATTGATTATTGAATATTGATTATTGAATATTGATTATTGAATATTGATTATT
>JAUZND010008300.1:0-10003 GCA_034780555.1 Coelogynopora nodosa
AAATCAATAAAGTAGAATCAATTATGTAAATCAATAAAGTAGAATCAATTATGTAAATCAATAAAGTAGAATCAATTATGTAAATCAATAAAGTAGAATCAATTATGTAAATCAATAAAGTAGAATCAATTCTGTAGATGACTATATTTTAATTGTGATAAATTAGAAATATTCCTTTGTTTGTTTGTTTTTGGAAAAAGCTGGTGAAAGGATATAAATCTGCTCATAATAAAACTATAAATGAAATCTCGATCTATTTTATTATATTTTATCACATTTTATTATATTTATTTTACAAATCGTATAGTAGCATGTTGAAATGTTAGTCAAATTAACATAACCTACAAAGCCGACGGATATTTTTTCCATTTTTTGGTGCTTCCTGATAATAAATATATTAGTGAGTTGTCAATATCAAATCAACATTGCCAATATTAAATCATAAACCGAATTACAGTATACATTGAAAGACAAAATGAAGCAACAACAAGACACAACAGTTAATGTTCACCAATTGAAAAACTTACTTATACATTAAAAATGTCACCCCATACTAACCTAACCCCAAATGTTGATTTCGTGAAAAAAAAGAGATTGAAGAAGGCAGCTAAGCAAATCCTAACTGTTGTTGAGAATTGAGTAAATTGCATTTTCAATTTATAAATAATTTGATTCAGTGAATAGTTTCACATATATTGCATTCGCACTGCAGGGACTGGCCGTTGCACAAGTTGCCAAGATGATCCCAGGCCTCAAGTTGATTGGAGTGGCTTCGAAGGCGAAACACGAACACATCAAGGAGCATTTCACAGTCCTACTAGACCGGGAGCAGGACTACGCAGCAGAAATCAAAAAGTAAGTTTGTACTTTGGACAGTTAGGGTTTTCATTGTAAAGTTGATAAAGTCCGAAACTACCGTTTTAATTACTTAAATGCTGACACATCTTGTATTTAATTCCTCGATTTTCTTCTACGTATAACTCTATTTTTTATCCACTCTGCTGTGAACATACGTTCCATTTCATTTTCTCAATCGGTTCAAGTATATAGTTTAGCCTCCTGAAGATTTTCAATACTTGCTCTACAAAACGTAAGTTTCGGTTGGAGTCCACTCTTTATTTAAGCCAACATAACCACCCCTTTCCTCTCCTGATCATCTAACTGTACAAGCATCCTCATCTTTCCGTCCAAATTATCATCTCGTTAGTTTTTTCTATGAGTACCCTTTACCCTGCTATTTCATAATTGATGAGCCCATTCCCAATGATCCACTTCAACGTTCGATTTTCGACAAACCTTCTCAATTTCCCCCTTTCTACGCCTTTATGAATCCATGGGATGATAACTCCCCCCTCGAAACCATCCTGATCTTATAATTCCGCTCCTGTATTACTTTTTCCACACTTCATACTCTCTTACCTTTTCTTGATTGTCCATAAAAGCCTGTTATCTATGTACACTATATATTTCTTCTCCTAAAATATCATCGACAGTTTCATTTCTGTTACTTCTGCCAAAATCATCCAGACTGAACTCTTCGGCAGTGTTTACACCTTGCCCACATGTTCATAACGACATTGATATGATACATATATGGAGTTACAGCTTTATATATACTTATAGGTAAAATATCATGGAATTCTATTTTTTTTGCAGAATGCACCCTGAGGGAATTTGTGCCGTTTTAGACTGTCTGTCTGGAGAAGACATCAACCGAGGCATGAATCTTCTTAAACCGATGGGAAAATATGTGCTTTATGGTTAGTATTCATCAAGAGTTTTCAAGTACATAAAGTGTATAAAGTTTATGGTGGATTGTATTGTTTATGAACTATGAATTTATATTATGAAAAATCACACAGAAGCTCTTAAATTACTAAAGATGATATCCATAACGAGTTCGCTATTACAAATTTCATAAACCAGTTTATTGATTGTAAATTTCAAAATTAGTTTTTATGATCGCAAAATTTGATGACATTCTTGCCTGATGGTGAATATATACCCGTATTATGGTACAACACTGTAAATATGTTAATCTGTATATAACTTGTGAATAAGATTAAAGTATGTTTGGTTTTCCAGCCAACTCTGTAATCTTTCCTGTGTGTAAATGACTACGCTTGAACTAAAATATTTAGCGTTCACTACGTTGTGTAAGTTTATAGAAAAGTTTCTATCCGAAGAATATAATCTATCAATGGTGCAATGCATTTTCATATAAAGACTTTCGATATGCATATATATATATACGAAGTTGCTTGAATACGCCGGTAACCATTGGATACTCATTGTATTGGACATGATTTGCAACATGTCAGCAAATGACATAACTTAGTCGGATCAGTATTTAATTGGGAATATAATCCGGCGGTAAAAACCAAAGTGATTTTAACCAATCTGCCAAAGTCAACAATTTACAAAAGTTAAAATTGTGAAGGTCAGTATATGTACAGAATATTGTGTCAAAATAATTCCTCATTTTCCCCTGAATTATTTAAGTTCCACCGTCGAAGACACTGGCCAACAGCTATATGCTAGTCAGATCCAGAGAATACATATTGACAATCTATAGGTTTATGTGATATATTGTATACATATACTGTACGTATGTAATTTTTTTTCATCAACATAGTGAGGGACTAAATACTCCTAGGAAAAGCATTGAAAATTAATTGTAAAAGTAATTATGTGTTTGTGTCTTTTAGGTGCATCCAACTTTGTAACTGGAGAAACCAAAAGTCTCTTTAGTGTGGCTAAATCGGTGAGACTTTCAATACATTTTACCTAATTTACAATTAATTGTATCTCTTATTTTGCCATTGGAAATGATAATGTCGTAATAATTTTAAGCGTAAATTGAACATTGACGATAAATATTAGATTTTATAATTAAATCTTAAAACAGTTTTTAATGAATTGCTACCAAAAAAGGGTTAGAAATAATGCCTTCACAAATTTTGCTAAATGTTTCCTATACGGAATTGTGCAATTTCGGGCTATTAAAAAATTAAATCTATCACATTTGAATAGACCGTCTGTACCAAAGAATCTTGATCGACATACTTTTTGAACTGTACAGAAAGCACGTACAATATGATATAATTGCTATATAATACTCCTTATCTTATTAAACTCATTGTCATCCTGCCTGATCTATTTGTAGTGGTGGCAAATTGACCGAGTCAGCCCAATGAAGCTCCACGAAGAGAACAAATCGATGTCTGGATTCTCGCTCAAGTCCCTCTTATTCCGGCAAAAGGAGGCCGCCTACGTTCGAGAGAATCTCACCGCCATTTTTGACCTGTATGCAAAGGGACAGCTTAAACTTCAAGTGGATTCTGAGTGGGCTCTTGAAGATGTAAAAAATATTTTTTTTAGATGTATACAATACAATATAATATGTCTATATTAATTTGATACTATAAAAAATACTTTTTTCCCAATAATGTAACAAAGCTTTGTATGTTTTTAATAAGATTTCTAATCTTTATGGTATATATTGTCATGTTTCTAATAATTTTCTGATACATATGTATATTTGTAATTTTCAATCAGATTGTTTTTCAAATTTTTAATTAGCAATTCAAAAAATGTATCTAACACAATCAAATGGATTAATTCAACTTCCAAACGAATACTTCTTTTATTAATTAAAAATTATGACTACAAATAACTGTCTCTATAATACATCTACCATTTTTCACCTCAGGCCTGTGAAGCGATGCAAAAACTGCACGACAGGAAAAATATTGGAAAATTGGTCTTCGATCCATCCGCGGAACCAAAGCAAAAAGTCAGAATACTTCCTTGTATACATTTTTTAATTAGCATAATAAAAAAACAATTGTTGTTCATAGTAAGTAATTATTCCGGCGTAGTCAAGGTTACGATTTCTTTGATTTCCTTTGGGTAAATTGTTGAACTGAAATGAGCACGTGTTTTCGTTCATCAAGCATATATATATATATAATAGTTCCACAATATTAGATGGTTACAATTGGAATTGGCAACAAACTTGTTTGAGTATTCTTCGTTTGCACAATATTTTGTTATAGGCCTACCGGAGTAAATATGTTTACTGTCCAAAATAATTGAAAATAGAGGAAATTCAAGTGAACTAGAAGCAATCCCATTTACTATTTGGGTTACAACGTTTTATTTTTATATACATAATCAATTTTAAAATATCATAATGTTGATGAATGCCCTATATATAATTTACGGATTGTGTAACAGTCAATAAATCGTTAATCTGCAGATGACCTAAACTACATATATATAATCTAGACCTGCGGTATCTATAGTGGCGATTCATATAATAGTGGTTTAGCTGTAGTTTAGCTGTGGTTTAACTTTAGTTTAGCTGTGGTTTAGCTGTGGTTTGGCTGTGGTTTAGCTGTAGTTTAGCTGTGGTTTAGCTGTGGTTTAGCTGTAGTTTAGCTGTGATTTAACTTTTGTGGTTTATCTACGTTTAGCTAAGGTTTAGGTGTGGTTTATCTACGTTTAGCTAAGGTTTAGGTGTGGTTTATTTGTGGTTCAGCTAAGGTTTAGTAGCTGTGGCCTAACTGTGGTTTAGGTGTAGTTTAGCTGTGGTTTAACTGTAATTTAGCTGTGATTTATCTGTTGTTTATCTTTAGTTATACTGTAGTTTAGCTAAGGTTTAGGTGTGGTTTAACTTTAATTTAGCTGTGGTTTAGATATTCGTGAGATCCGAGACAATATAAAGATAGAAACCCCATATTTTATGCATAGAAATGAATATATATTTTCAGATATGTGAATATACTCGTATTATAAAAATTTCCCTCTTTTTCTATATATAATATATGTAAGTATCTATAGACAAGTATATATTATACAGCGTGTCTATTTTCAAATGTATTTTTTCATATATGTTCGTTTTTTATGTATTAAATATCTTTTCCCGAAATAATGTTTACTGTATAATGGATATGGCTGTCATTTAAGACTGTAAAGTATTCGTAAATAGGTATATAATTCAAAGAATATAATATCTTTGAAATTATCATTATAATAATATAAACAAAATATTTTCCAGTAAAATATTTATCACACAATATTGTATATTAAATGTGTGTAATAGTTATTCTAGATATACCCACGAAGCTCAAATAATTACTTCTCGTGCAGATTATTCAATTAATAAATATTTAATTGCATAATTATGCAAACCATTATTTAAATTAGTTTTTGGCATTTGTATAGCATCTTTTGTGACTCGTAACGGATGTAAAGTGTTAAAGTTAAAACGATACACCATCTCATGGTCGTGTTTTCTCTATTATGTTAACTTATCATATTATCCTATTAACCTTCCTATATCCTCAGACAACTGCCGAAGCAGTTCCGGCAAAACCGGCCGAGGTGAACTCGGAGTCTGCACCTCCTCCAGCTGCCCAGAAATAAAGAAGCAGCTTTCTGTAAGTCGGTAAGTACAACTAACAGCTCTGCACAGTAAAAGTCGAAGACCGCGATATTAGCACCCAAAACAGTTGTCTTGACATGAAATTTGGCAAAAAAGTGCCTTTATTAACTTAGTAATTTTTATGTCTCGCGCGGCATATGTTTAAGTTTAATAAAATAAAGGTTCCATTTTCTATTTTCATTTACAAATATTTTTTACATGCTTTCAACAATGAAATAGCTCTTATATAAAAATGTGAAACGAATTATAGACTAAATAATATAAATGTTAATTTAACGAAACAATATTTTTATTTGTAGATATAATTGTAGATTTTTCTAGTATTATGTATATCTTTATATATAAAATTCACAATTCATGACATTGATAATACATCTATAATACAATAGATAATACAAGTACTATCTATAACAAGTGATAAAAAATTAAACATATACACTAAATAAAATACGAAAAATTCGTAATTATTGATCACAATAATTTACAAAGAGTAAATATTATGAGATGCAGTATTTTCCTGCAATAAGTATAGTCGCTATCAAGATATTAGTAATAATTTAACTTACAACCATACCGAATTATAATTTATAAAACGCGTATTATAAAATCATCATATGATCCATCATAATATTAAAGAAACCCTTTTATTATAATTTTGTTACAGAATTGAAATATTGTACAATTAACGTGGATATTTTGTTGCACAAAATTCATAATAATTGCATAATAAAAGGCGTGCGAACACAAATTGTAACCACCAACACAATTGAAATGGTAAAATATAATATGCAATCATGATATATTTTTCATTGGATTGAAAATCATAACATGGATTTTTACTTTAAAAGTAGGGAAATTATTATTTTTTGAATAATATATTAATATTTTATCCGCGAGAAGTAATAATATGTATAGCGAACTTCACATTGAAAATCTGTCCAAAACTATAGAAAGAAACAAGCGAAGTGTGATATAATATACTATAGATTTATTGCATTCAATTCCTCAATAATTGAGTATATAGTTTTTTAGAGGAATTATTCCTCTAAAAAACTATACTCATTCGTTTTACTTACTAAGTTGTATATTATCATGCTTAAATTTGAATGAATAATTATTGATTTAGTCATCGATCCGATCGATAAGCTGTTGATGCAATTGAATAAAAACGAAGCAAAGCTACGGAAATATTGATCTTTTAAAAGACAATAAAGAGGCGAGGCTAATGTAGTTTTCTGTATTCCTCAGGTAATATGCTGTACTATTTAAATCGGTTAAAATAATGCAGCACAGTAATTCATTCAATGATAGTACTTGAAATCATTTGATTGATTATTTAAATTATAAACTTTTATCACAAATGCGGATTAAATGTTTTTCAGTAGGTACTATATTAAATATATAATGAATTTACTCTTAGAATATGATTAAAAGTATTCTCACTATTACTCTAATGATATATTTCTTTTATTTTCAGTATAACCTCCGCGGCTGGTTCTAAATAAATCCATTTACTGTGTTGTTCGACTGCTTTTGGTCCTGTTTATGACTGTCTCCTGCTGGATAACTAACTGTCTCCTTATACACACGACTCACGTATAGAACTCCACCTAGTCCTAATTATTATTTGAGTTATTTGCCGTCTTAAAACCTCCTCCTCGCTCCTCGACAGTGCTGTGCTTGTTCCGTGGTCTGTACACCTCATACATCCCTTTCGTGCTTTGTACGTGTAAGCTAATGTTTGATAGATTTAATGTGCCCACACACTTTAATATTTTAGGCATACAAAACTAATATTTATGTACTCGACTGATTGTGAGCTATATTTTATTAATTTAGATAACTTTGTGCCAGTGTTCTTCCAATGCCTACATATATAAACAGTTCATTTCATTCCTTAAATACAAATGTGATATTTTGTGTACTTATTCACTTTAATTGTTCTATAATAATTGTTTTAACTATCTAGAAATAACATAATGCTGAAATTAGCCTTTTAAATATTCCTATTTGACTCAATGGCTTTAACCCTATTATTACCCAACTTTAGTATTCTATATTGTTCCCCATTATTTTGAAATACGTTTGTGCCTCCCAACAACCATCCCCACCACCACAAATCAAGACCTTCACATTGTTTGATTAAAAGTAAAAACAACAATATATACCGTTTCTGTGTCAAATTATTATCTCTTTTATTTTTATCAATCAAAAATCACTGTATAACATGATACGCAGACTGGGCATAATAGAGAGCAAGGCATAGAGAAAGAGAGTGTGGGAGAGAGGTGTTAAAATGATATACAGGCTAGGGGAGGGGAGCGGGATAAGAACTCTGTACATAATATAATCCACATGATTAGAGCCGCAAACACATCGATATGGTAATGCATGACAGTTCACATATAAAGAAATTTAGAGGCTGCAAAGAAATCAACAGCACAGGTGAAGTGATGTATACAGGTTACAAAATATAGACGGGAGTCGTAAGTTGTGCATATATAGTAGTATAATCCTCAATCCGAATAAAAGCAAAAATACAGATGTACAAAGTGAGACCCTAACTTGGTAAAAAGCGATTCAAAACAAAAGCACTCACTACAAGTAACTATGTACAGTAAATTGTCAAATGCACTTTGAACTGTAATAATAATAATAATACCAGAGATTTTATTGACAAAACCACGTAATATATATAAAAAAAACAATAGGCTTATTTTGTGAAAAATCAATAATTGCAGGTGGTGTTGATAACTTTTCGCATAATTACATTTCTTAGAAACTAACAAAATCATAATAATTAAATAATAATTACAAAAAGCATGATTAGAAATCGCATAGTAGTCTAGTAATAATAAGAATCAGTAAAATACATCTAGAATAAAAATTGCAATATCAATAAACATACTACTATCGAGTAATATTTGGCAAATATATACAAAAATTGATGTAGCTGCCTTGCATAAGAATAATATTTTGTATATCAACAGGAGTCAGTGGTGGGACCCTCCCCAGTTTGGTATAGCGGACGAATGTTTGTCATATGTGTGTGTGTCTCTCTGTAATTCAATAGAACAGTGTTACCTATGAGACTTGATGGGTTGACGCCGTCTTGGTATAAATTTATGGAAGATTTTCACGATATTGCGCAGACTTTCCGCCTCTGAAAGAAAGGGGAAAAGATGGTGTTTAATTGACATATTTTAAATATATCTTAATAATTAGAAAAATGTATATCAACCTGTTCACCAGATATATAAAACAAAGTTTGTTTCTGTACACTTAGTTTTATTACACGAAAATATAAATTATAATGCTTTCTACGATTAGGTGCAATATTTTGAAAGATAATAACAGGTTCTAACTGTAACAGCTAGAATTTCTGCAATGTTAACTGGAATTGGATAAAAATGTCTGGAACCGATTATGACTAAAGCAATGACAGTAATTTTAGGATTCTAGTTCAAATAAATCAGACATCCATATTTTTATCCCACCAAAAATGCTATTTTTATTTTATGAATAAATTTATTAATCATACTTGAGCAAGATCAGGAGATACAGTTATCTAGATTCCGCCCAGATTGCTCACAATGTTTAGTGTCATGCAATAACTATAAGTCTATTCGACAATTAGTACCAAAAACATTCTGATCAATCTTCTTCACAGAGCCGAACAATTGGAAGAACATTGGACATTGGAAGAAATCAATCATTTATTATAATCAATCATAACAATAATCAATACAGACACAACAAATACCATTTTCTCTCTCAACTACTACTTTATTACATACAATACATATAAAAAGTAATCGATATAAAAATAAATTAAGTTTGGAGACGTTTTTAAATGCTGGTGAGTGTTCAGGATGTTTTTTTAATTAAATTTTTTTTCTCTTACACCATTAATTCTTCCATCGATGGAACTTTTCATTCGAAAATAAACAGTATAATAACAATGGGTTTGTTAGTTTAGCGATGCAGGTAAGAATTGCTCCATGTTTTGAGAGAATCCATATTTATAAAATATTTTGAGTTCTGTAAAAAAAATTCAGGATTTTTTAAATACTATTTTTGCTCTCAACTGTTGAAGAATTTCGAGCACGTATCTTCAAATAAAAAAATATCTTCAAATGCCTAATTATCAATGGTTTGTACGGAACCACGTGAAACACTTCAAGTCATAGATATTTAATCATAATTGGAATATGTGTAAAACAAATGAGTCGAATTGATGATGTTGAAACAGTTATCTTGAAAAAATATTATAGATAATAGAGATAGAAATAATAGGGATGACAAAATTGGCAAAAAACGCAAATGACAGAAAATAGTACAAAACATAAACGCCCAATCGCAGACAGGAGCAGTGATAAACACGGATGGATGGTCCATCTGTCTTAACCACAACTGACCCCCCCCCCCCCCCTTACCTCTGCGTCTCTTAAGCGGGACAAACTGCACCGCATCACAACCCGGTCTTCCTGCGGCCCCTCTCCGTCCACTGCGGAACACACCACGTCTCAACCGGTGCAGAAGCCTGTCCCCCTC
>JAUZND010008301.1:0-10001 GCA_034780555.1 Coelogynopora nodosa
ATTTAACATGTTATCACATATTTCTAATGGTTGTATTGCTACATTTTATAAATTATCAAAAATTGATCAATATATATTTTTTTAAACCTTTTGAAATTTTTACAAAAATGAGGTCCTTTAAAATTTTACTAGATCCTTGAAGGACCTGCTGATAATTCTGTACGAACCCTGATTTTTGTGAAACAATGCGCAGCACAAATCCGGTAAAAGTGCAAATCGACTTAAAATCATTTAACTCTGGATTAAACTATGTTTTATAAATCCTAATTTAGAAACTTGGGTAGTTGCCAAATCTTATTACTTTTTCTCATCATAAACTGATAAAACTCCATGTATCCCAATCTGCCCAACATTTCCCTGAAACAGTTGTGCCGTTTCAATTCTATTTAATCGTTATCTCGTGGTTCCTACCCTTCATAAGGCAATTTGAACCTCCACGAAGACACGGTAGAAAATCTGCTATCGGCCGCTTGCCTTCTCCAGATGACCGAAGTGATTCGAGCCTGCGAACATTTCCTCATCCGCCTACTTCACTCCTCCAACTGCCTCGGGATTCGTCAGTTTGCCGAGATCCGAGGCTGTCAGCTCCTTTATCAACAAGCTACTGATTACACTCTGGTGAGGCAATGGCCCCCCCTGCTACCTACTTTTTGTGTTTGTCTCATTGAGTATGTCTTATCGTTGTTTCATGTATTGAAATATTTATGACTATTATAGTGAGTAATGTTTTTTATAATTAACGTAATACTAAACTGACAAAATAATAAGCTAATAAGCATCTCTCAACAATTTCTAAAGTTGACCATTCAATAATCGTGCGGTATTTTTGCACATTTTATTTTTTATTGAAAACATTTAGATCGTTTTTGTCTATAAAGTATCTCTTGTTATGTTTTTACGGCCTAACACAGTTTTAAAAAATCCTGTTGAACATTCATTATTCTGTTAATAGTATTTCTTGTCAGAACAATATCTTCGCTCGGGGTTTGTTCCTTAGAATACTAATTACACTATTTCTATCCGAGCAGATTTCAATAATTAAATACACTCTTAAATATTTCGTAGGTTATATAATTAATCAAACTACATTTATGTCAACATCAGCATTAAAACAATGGAGAATATGTTATGTGTCCTACCGGTTGTCATTCATGTAGGGACATTTCTAAAATATATTACATTATTTTAATTTATACTTAGTAGGATAATTATAATAAAATTATCATGAACATTTTCCTCCCTAATCTAACTAAATAATAAAATTAGTTAAAATAAGTACAACACACAAAATTACGTTTTCTTTCACTATAATGTATTGATACATATATTTTCATTCGCTTTGAAAATGATTTTAATATAAAAAAATTAGTAAAATCCTTTCAAGCCTGATTTATGTAGACCCTGTATATCATCGTTTAGAATATTTTAAATAGAATTCATGTTTGTACTGAAAGGCAAATTGTTTAGCTGAATGAATACATTAATAAATTTGATATTTCTTTTTAGTCTTTTACAATATTCTCAATTTCACCCCTGCTTCCGTTCCTCCTTTGAAGTATAAAATTGTATACAACCGGGGAATCTTTCATCTAAAATTGTTTCATTTATACCGATCTCTCAATCTTTGCATGAATATGATGTAGGCTATCCTCAAATACAATAGTATGTTATTTGAAAACTTTTATTATTAGATTATCACAATAAAAAATTAGAGTCTTTTATCTAAATTTTATAATTTATAGAGTATGTAATAATATACTATTCTTGTTTGTTTTCAATGAATGTTTGATATATGAAATAACTTGTAGGGTACTTCACCTTAGATCCTTGCCCTAATCTGTAATGCCCGAAAAATCATAAAATATATTATATAGATAATGTAGTGAACATTTCTGTATCAATATACCTGAATAATATGTTATTGAGGTAGAGTGTCGTTTACATCAATATAAAACTGTCGACTTTGAACATCTGTACTAAATAATATGATTATGTTTCATTATTGCAGTGCATAATTATGTTATTTAATATATTATTATACGAATTGTTGGTTGACTCAACAGGGCAATCCTTCAAGCAATCGGTTGATATTGTAATATATAAGTGCAGCAACCGATCAAATAGTAATTGTCGACTACTAAAAATCGTGATGAAAAGGGGGCGGCAGTTCAGGATTGCTTATACTTGCACATACACGTATTGAACAGCACATAGGTTCGTCTAATATGTTATGGGTGGGTTCTATGACATAAGTAGATAAGTGGTCTATACATTCCAGTCGCGATTGAGGCAGCGTTGTCAGGAAGTGCGAGCTATCGTTCTTTTTTATCATTTCTTTGAGAGACAGCGAACGACGGAATCATTTTATGGTGAACAATATCATTATCACGCACAATATAGGATGACTTACAGATCGTTCAAGAAAATGTTACCGATGTCTAAAACTAAGGGTTATTATATTAATATGTACCTTCAATCAACACGATATAATAACTACATTTTTATTAGATGTTTGTCGTGTGCGAATTTTTTATTGTGTTGTAAATTTGTAAGGAAGGGTTTTTTTCTAATCGCTTTATGTCTCCCGTTTTCGTTGTGTTTATATACCAGACTGATTTCATGTCCGTAACGTTTTAATTATTCGACAGTTAATTAAGTTACCCCTTCCGTCGTCGATTTTTTGCACTTTCCCCAATGTGGAACGGAAATTTTATTTGAAAAATGTTTTTGTTCCTCTGGGGTATATGCTAGACACGATCTCTATATAGAAATATAGTATATGATTCGCAGTTATATTATAAATTAATTTTCCACGAGGCTTCTTTTTTGCTTTCATTTCAAGATTAAAAGGGAAATATGTCATGCGTTGTAGATCCATTTGGACTATAATACGTATGACATTGCATAGCAGTTAAAATGATTATTTCTTGTTTGAAACGCATAAATGTAATATTGATACTCGGTAAAACTGAGTTCAAGAATTTTTGACTTTATGGCTTTTGCGAACGAAGTCATTTTGAGAGAATTTTTTTAATTACTTTATTTTTGAAGCAGGCGTAATATCGTATTACAATGATTAATATATTTGTTGTATTGAATATTTTCCCAATATATCACATTTATTGTAATGTTGTCATACAACTATAAGTTATTTGCTAAGTAAACTTATTGTAATACATATCAAAATAATCGTTTCAAACTCTCTGACGGCATAATTTAAAAACCGGCATAGCAACTTTTAATCGAACTTGCTCTTGGAAACTGTGTCAAAATTCTAATCATGGAAGATATTTTAAGTCATCATTGATTACTAATTTCATGTCATAAATTACTAGTTAAATCGTTAACAATTATTTTTATCTGATTTATAGCAAAATTAATATTATATTCTTGTTGTATACTATATCTATACTGTAACTCTGTGATGTTTCATAAAAGATATATTAAACTCAAGATTATTTAGTTATCTTGAATATACAGTTAATAATATTCCTAATTTTATTTTCACCTGTGTTACTCTCCTAAATTATTTGATAACATTGTCCATTCACTGATGTTTACTAATAAAGTTGTTGAATTATACGCTTTTTTATTTATTCGTCCTAGCCTGACTAAATATATCGATGTTACTTTTTTGCATCACTTTTACTAATTTCAATAATGCACTAACTAAATATAAACTATAGTAAACTAATTATAGACAATAGGTACACGCGGTAAACCTTAACTAGTAGATGCTATTAGTTGTGTATTGTGATAGTTATACTTTAAAATTGTTTACTTATATGAGTTACATGTACGCAATAACCTCATAATGACCTTCCCTTTACTATACATAACGGCAAAATCAATGTCAAATTCAATTCAACATTTGCATGAAAGATTTACTCCCTCGATAAGTGAACGTTGCTTCTTTATACACGGCTCTGTATGTGCCGGCTGCAAACGTATTGCAGCATAATCAGTGGTGACGAAAGGTAGATAGACGTGAAATTCGAACTTGTGTATGTTTAAAGTAAAACTAATTTTTCTAAGTGAATATACATTATATTTATATTGACAATCAATACATTTAAAATATACTTTTTCTGACAAAACTGGAGTCTGTAATTTTGTAATAAAAATAATTTCAGCTACAGAAATGTAAATCATGTCTTAATATTTATTATATTTTAGTTTCCCAGAGTATGTATAAATCCGAATGTATTATTTAAATGACTTGATCGTAAATCATAAAATGAAACAATCGTCCTTGACTGATGTAAAAATGCAAGAAATCTTAAATGATCAGAATAGCTAATCTGTAAGGTACTATACTATGAGTTTGCATTTTAGAAAAGAATCTAACAATATCTGTGAGACAATTAGCTGAAGAATCTTGGAATAGCAAAATATTTCCGTCCATTTCATTACAGAGCTGAAATATTGGTCAAGTCGGAACTGTTTTCTTTACTCAAAATCTGTTATTTATTAGCCCGTTTGGAATTGTAGGTCTTTTTTTTTCTCCTGCGCCTTTTAATTAGAGAGAAATATATTTCACCCATTTTCCGTCGAGATAAATAATTAATAATTAGTATGCTGTGTCATTTCACCTACAGAGGTTTGTGAAGTTTAGACAACATTATTTGATTATGCCGAAGTCTCTGTGGACATTTTTTTCTGTTTAATTTTGCTCGACTAACTAGCTGTATCGTTGGATTCTATAACTGTGGCGCAGTACGTACAGCTTAATATTGCTTGTCTCAGTATATAATGACTAGAACGAACTCGTTCAACTTTTCTTTCGCAGAATCTTCCAGCTTAGACATATTATATTAATTATATTTTGTTTTAAATTGCTCACCTGAGTGACATTTTTTCATAAAATACAAGATCATTATAATTCACGGATTTCATCATTTACAACAGTGTCCTTAAATAGGATTATAGACAGTTGATTGAAATTAATGTGTAGGCCTACTGTATATCAGTTAGCTGAAATTGTACAGTTAAGCTATTTTTGTTATTTTTATTATATTTTAAGCTATTTAATTACTTTTCCAGTTTAGTTTTATATGCATGTATATCTATTATGTCTTTTTTTATTCCACTGCTTGCACAAGTGTGCAGTGTAGGAAATATTGTTAAATGTAGATACAAAAAAGAAAAGAGACTATTTTAAAAGTTAATGTACAAGATAGAAAATTTATTGATGGTGTTAACAGGACTGTCCTAGACGTGATACATCACGAATAGTTCATAATCCTTGGTGCCAGTACCGGAAGGATTCTTCGCCAAGTACTGTCTTACATCGTTGCAACGATATAATAGTTTTTTTTATATCGATTAATTTCACATATTTTTCATCGGCCTAATTAATTTACATTTAATAGATATCTACAATAAATATAGTAACAAAGAAATGTCACGATTATCCTTCCCGCGTGGGTATGCCGCGATATTATATAGAATATATTATATGGTATTCTTTACTATGAGCCAAAGCTGCAGCTTGCTATATCTTATTACGTGTAAAACAAATAGCTAAAATATCTGAACACGCTAAACTAGTTCTAACCATTAAAAGTGTAATGAAGACTCATTATTTTGTAGAACAAATGGATTGAAGGTGTACTGTATATATGGAAGGGCTTAAATGAGAATGTCTTTATATGGGTTTCAGTAGAACAATTATGGTCATAAAGATCATAAATAGAATGGAGAAAACGGAACAACAGATATTGTTATGGTAAATACTATTTATTATAGTAACCTGCATATTATAATGTATATCATAAGAACATTACTCATTTATTATGAACAGATTATGTTTGTCTATTATTGTTAAGCAAGTCATTTATAGTCATAATATAGTGCTTAAATTGACCTTACTGATAGTAAATAAGATATGTCAATTATTGTTTACGCACACTCTTCTATATTTTCTATGATATTACATGTTTTTCATACTTCATGTAATCTCGTGATTATGGTTGCGATTTAGTTGATCTACAGAAATTTTAATAATATATATAAATAAATTTGCAACTATTATTTCAGTTCAATATTTTAAACCATGCTTCAATTTTCAATTGGTGGTCCTATTTTGAAGTATTTAAATAACAACACCAACCCCCCCTCCCTATCCTTGCCACCCACCCGACAGAATCACTTCCCCTCCGTGATCCAACACCACGAGTTCCTGGTGCTGCTGGGCCTGGAGAACCTGGTCACTCTGCTCCAGTCGGACAACCTCAACGTGCCCGAGGAGCTAGTCGTGCTCCAGTCCTGCCTCCTCTGGACGCGACACGACCTGGCGGCCCGTAGACTCCTCTTCCCCCAGCTGCTCGCCGCAGTCAAGCTGCCTCTGTTGCTGCCTGCTGTGCTTTCTGGTGAGAGGGGGGGAGGTAGTGTTGACACACTACAGAAGTTTCGATTATATTATTATCGATTAATCTGAACCTGCATGTTTGTAAAAGTAAATAGTTGTCATGTTTTATACTATAATTTTTACAATATTGTTCATAAAAATGAAAGTTTTATAATATAGTTGATGATCTGTAGAGATTGATGAAACTGTACTAGTTTTGTATTAGTTTTAAAAATTTGAAAAAAATATCTGATGCACACACAGATCTTGTTAATATTTGTACTATTAAAATCATTTTAAAAAATTGATGGACTTTAACATTTTTACAGTATAATACCATTGTAAAGCCTACAAAGCTAAAAAGTTCACAAAATGTTCACACTAAAGGCAAGTATTGTTATACTTGACCGTTTACAATCAAAACACTGGGTAGGTAGACCAAAATTAGACAAATAGACTATTACAATGTTATATAATATAATTGGTCTATTCGACTACTTCGATAGCTGTTGTTGACATTCTTTGGTATACATGCATGTCGAGCAAGTATTTTAACAGTAACTTACAATATATGCACCAAATAAAGGACTAACCTATAAACTTCGTCTTGTGTGTCGTTAACAGCTCTCGTGAACTTGTACTGAAAGCTGCGTTCCATCATAAGTTAAATAGTAGGCTATTCTTCAACTGGTAAACTATGTAAGGCATTAAAATTAAGCTATAAAAATAAAGAGCTATCAAGATATAAAATATTTTTATTGCGTAGTTTTATTTAAAAACACGTTTGGAAGCAGGGCTGGCATATATTTATGTGTATGAGTTGTTTATAGGTAGATAATTCATACTTATGTAATGCTTGAATCCTCTATTTTAATGACTTGGTTGATATTCTTCTGTTTATTTTAAATAATATTATTTATTTATGTCTGATTTTCAGAAACTATAATTCACTGTAGTCAACTTAATATGTATAAAACTTACTATCATATTTTACTTGGTTGCAACCGCCAATTATCTCTTTCATTATATTTACTATTAAGTATAGGATAAACATTCGCCGGAGTGAATTTATTATCACAATTATTTAAACTCGTGGGTTATCCGACTTATAAAAATTAGTAAGTAAAGTTATTATTAATTTTTAAAGTAAAATTATTTATTTCTATTGTTTAAATTGATGTTTAGCAGTTTTAATTTAACAATTTAATTTAAATGATCAATAAGAAACTACTTGACTGACTGCTTCGATATGACGACACCTATTCAGCCTATTAATGTTTTTGTTCATTATACTTATCGTGTGTGATGTTTGGTAGACTGGTGTGTTTCTATCAAAAAAACGTTTATTTGTTGCGAAAGTATTATTTTGCACAAAATATATAAAAGATAACAGTATAAGCGTGCATTTTCCGCAGGACAGTGCAAATTTTCAGAACTTTAATCAATAACACAGAAAACTTCAAATTCTCAGATAATTCATGCATCGATTTTAGGTAATCGTGGTTTAATTATGTTTAATTTGATTGTGAATATGCTTTAATTCTTCAACTGAAATGCGTAGGAATAGAATTATTTCTTAGATCTATAGAATTAATTAGTTACCGTTTATTGTCAATAACATTGCTGACTATTTTTTCTCAGTATTTAAAAGAAATTCCAAGATATTGCAGTGTGCTGTTAGTGTCACAAAACGTGTGAAAAATCGGGATCGCCATTTATTAGCAACAAATCAATGCGGCACTTCATACAAGCTTTTTATGTTTTATAAATGTCAGTCACACAGATAATACATTCCATGTCTTCTTAATTGACTTATAAAAAGATAATTTATCGCTATTTTATTTACATTCGGTCGGTCTGTTTGATCATTAATTGACGATGGTGTGTTTTTATTTAGTTATTCCGTTTTTGTCATCTAAGTGGTTCATTTTTGGTCACTCGCAGTCGTGCTAAAGAAATGTCACTGCTTTTAACGTAAACAATACTCCAGTATGTTCTCCCTGCTTTGTACAGAATTACAGTCAACCTACTATGACGTTATACTACTTTATTCTAACTTACAGAAACCCGACACTTACTTGTTCAGATACAAATTGCACTGTCTGTCAATGCATTAATAATTATGTGGTTTGTGTTACAGTGTGATCCAGTTGACCGTTTGTGTGTGCGCATCATGTGGCATGAATATCTATGTTCAGATTACATATTGTGATCCACAGTATATCTATCTTCTTATCAGCTCTTCAACTAACAATCGGCGAATGCAACCTTTTTTAATTTAGCCGTGTAGCTTGTTCTGTCTGTCTATTATGGTATTTAAAATAATAATAATAATAGAAAATGATAATAAAACAAGTTACAATAAATGAAACCTTTCAATTATTCTTTTTTTTTTGCTTTCTAGTTATTTTGTATCAATTCCTATATTTTGATATCTTAACTAAATTTAAGCAAATCGTCTATTATATTATATTGAGCACGCAGCCGAGTCCTACTAATATTTTCAATCATTTTTCATTGGTATAGGGTGTAGTCTTCTAGACTAATGCCCCCTAGCAAGGTATATTTCAAATGTTTTAATTCATTTATGGTGACTTTTTCTTTTCTGATGTTTGTTCTTCTGGCTTCAATAATTGTCAATTAACAATTTGGCGAATAAGTTCTTGTGCGCAACTATAATAACATTAAATTATAATATTGATAAATCATTCAAATACGTTTACTTACATATTTCCATACATTATTATAACAGGTTTTGATATTAGATTGAACACAAGAAGGATTTAACTAAAATAAAGTTTATCACTAACGGAAAATTGCCGTATTTATAAATTAAATACCTAATCAAGTACCGTATTTGTACTTAGTATAGAGCAAAGTGTACATCGGTTATCGCAATGTCTGCCTTAACTTCCTTGTATAAAATGCGCATTGGATTTAAAAACCTATATCTTGTGCTTATTTAAAATTACAATCTTATGTTCCAATTTAAAGCTAGCTGACTTAGTTAGAAGACAATCGATAAAACTGTATTACAGTAATCGTTTATGTGATCGTTTACTATTTTGTGTTTAATTTTACGAGAAACATATTCCTGTGTTAAACTCAGAAGTATATTAATATTATGATTTTCATAATAAAGCTAGAAAGGAGTTTGTGAACAGACTATTATTATAAAAATCGAATGAAATCTGGTGAAATTTACATCTATATATTAGAATAAAACATGGAATATACTAATTATTCGGTATAATTGTTGCTGTTTATTTGTTAACTGGATATTAATTATTTGTGTCGGTTGCAAGTAATATATTGATCAACCAGTTTCTGGAACAAAACCATCGGTGATAATTGACACATTATTCACAGCTCACTCATATCCTCCTAGTCTATCTATAGCTGCACCATCCTGAACTCTGTATATAATATAATAAATAATATACACAACTTCTAAACCATAGTATCGCGTGTGAATCGCCAACTCTTTTCATGAATTAGTAGGTTAGTCCGCCGCCAGCTCGAGCTTCCTACATCTTGACGAGTGTCTGTCGAATGTTTATATTATTATCTTCTCCAGCTGAGAGAGACAACTACTGGTTTGGACTCCTCACACTCTGCTTCTCTCTGAATACCACCTCCAGTGCAGTCGGGG
>JAUZND010008302.1:0-10001 GCA_034780555.1 Coelogynopora nodosa
CAAAACATCTAGCTACAGAACATCTAGCAACAGAGCATCTAGCAACAGAATATCTAGCTACAAAACATCTAGCTACAGAACATCTAGCAACAGAGCATCTAGCAACAGAATATCTAGCTACAAAACATCTAGCTACAAAACATCTAGCTACAGAACATCTAGCAACAGATCATTTAGCAACAGAACATCTAGCTACACAATTTATTAAAACAAGTTGCAAAGTACTTCATCTAACATTATTTGTCATAAATGAGAAATGTAGAAAACAAAGCGCCAACCCCTCAGAAGAACACCTTTTTATGTGTTTTGAATATATAACAAAAAAGATTCATCGAAAATAACTCAAGACTCTTACACAATTAAATTCAGATACACATTTCGTAATGAAAATAAGTTGAAAATATTCAATATGATAATAATAACAAATGCATCACAAAAACATAAATTAACATGAAATGACATCATACCTTGTCGGTGACATCAGATGCTGCATTACAAACAAGAAGAGTGGCCTCATCCAGAGTCTAAAAATGACAATTTATAAATTAAAGGAAAGGTCCAATATTTTAAAACTATTAATTTAGTATAATTAATTAAATTATTTAACTTTGTATTTACATAGACTATAACTAGTTTTATAAAAATTTACAGAGCAAATATCGAGCCTTCGAGAAATAAAATGTGTTTATATACATTTGTACTTTAAATAACACGAGACAAATACAATTCACGGTACAATACTAAAATACTAAAAAGTAGTAGGGGTGAAGTGAACACTGGACCAGCTACGTGTTACCCCCAGTATCACATATAATAGTAGCGAAAGTTTTGTTCATTGAGTTATCTTATTGCTGTTCTTATTTAAAATATTTGTATGTGTGCTTTGAAGAAATAATACATTAAAAAATATATATAATACATCTTTTTAAAACGCAAATACATAAGAAATTACAATCAAAATAATTATTAAATATATACTTAAGTGAATATATAAATCTTAGAGCGACACTAATTTAATTAGTATTGTGAACTGCCAACGAGCTTAACATTACTTTGAATAAATGATATTATAATTTAAAATTAGATGTCATAATTAAGGATCAGCACATTGTAAAATAATAAATTATCAAGTGAAATGAGTAAAATAACGATTTTCCTGCGTCTTATGATACCTGATTAAAAACAACTTCAACTTTTGTTTAGCAGAAACTCATAACTATCGATCAATAGAATACATAGTTACCGTGTACATAGTTACCGCGCACATAGTTACCGTGTACATCTTGGTCTTAAGTAGACGTTGCTCCTCGTCATCGATACCCTCCAGGATGTGCCGAAACTGTTCCAGCGCAGACCCCGCCTCGATGTGCTTCAAGATCTCGAGGAACAGGACAGCTTGGATCTTCTCCGCTGCAGCCCGGTATTCGTCGTAGTCTTTGGGGGACGTCTGTGAAAAAAATGTTTGAGACGAGATGACTTAACTTTGCCGATAAATATAATATCAAATGCGTATATTTGCAATTGGCATCAAAACGTAGACATATACTCATAGCTTTGTTCGTAGCGGTACAAACGAAAAGGGTAGAAAGGACTTTAAGTTAGTTAGGTACCCTTCAATGACCAAATCTGTTGATCCAAAAAAGCTATTAAAATTTTTTATCGATTGATTAATTAATTAATCAATCGATAAGATTGAGTAATTCGGGATTTGTTGAGAAAAAGTAATCAAGTTATACTTGATAAATCAGCAATGGACATTTAATCTTTGATTTGCAGCATGATATCATCTCTTTTATATATACTTTGAGAGAAAAAACATTCACCACATGTTTTCACAGTATATTTCACCCTGTATATTTAAATAAACAAGAGACTATGTATGATAGTAAATACTAGTGAACAAGGATGCTGTGCTGCTTACAGCGGCATTTTGGAAAGCAGTCGACAATAAAAGGATGGCGATGGAATTCTCGGAGAAGGATAGAGCCGATAAGATTTGATGCTGAAATCAAAATGAACAAGGTGACATTTATATTATCCATCGATGTTAATGACAATCACGTATATATTTAAAGAATAGTATCAACATAAATATTTCATTTAGTTCAATTCAACTTATTTAAATTTAGATAACATGGCACTTGGATAGTATTTCTCCTTGGGGTGGGACATGTTCAAGTAGGGACACCCTGGTCTAGCTAACCAAAGTTTGATTAATCCTTCATACGCGTAGGGGAGGTATACCAATTTTTTTTAAAGAAATTAAGTTTTTATTGAACAATATAACGTATGACTCTGCTTTTTTTACTCAGTAGCTAAAATACTTTTATTTAACTTAAAAATATAACAAATATAATTTCGAATATTTTTACATACATAGAAAAAATAAGTTTATCGTAAATTATATCCATTTAACGTGAATAATAAAATCATTTATTAAAATAACCAGCAATTTATAATAATACTAAAATAGCATTTATAGTACTTATAGCTTATTTGTATAAGTAGCATGATTATCGAAATATATAAACAAATATAGATATTGTTATCTGGAAACAGATACAAAAAGAATCAAGTCAATTGGTGCATTGATCAAAAGTTATAGCATATATTGATCAATATATAGAATATATGGTTATTTTCCTCATAGTTTTCCTAACTGAAGTTTATGATATAATCGGGTCATAAAAATAATACCAATCGACTCATTTATAAAAAAAAAATCGCTCGACAAGTCTTTAGGAGGTATGTGTATACCAAATTTTAGCTTAATCGGATGATAGGAAATTTGGTTTTCTAGGGGAGGGGGGGGGTAAAATACCCCCTTCCACGTAGCAAACCCTACAAAGTATGTCCACGTGAACAATTAAATCGGTATTTATTACAAATTGTATATAATAACTGCTAAGTTTCTATGTAAAATGTATTCGTTATAATATTAATAATATATAAGATATGTTAGATTTACCGATATTTACCTAAGTTATAAAAGTAGATTACCAACTTTTAATAATTACAAATTCTGAACTATACAAAAAATATATTTTCTATTTCATACAACTAATATTATTGAACATAAACAGAATTCAAAATATATTAAATGATGTGCGGTACATAACATTATATATATATATACAGTATATCAGATATATTACGTAAAACAATTGTTATATATGAACATAGACGACTCAATATCAAATAGATAAAGTTATAAATTGTTTCAATAAAAGTCTTACTTTTACAGGTTTTGCATCGTTCTCTATCAAAAATGGCGCTTCAAGGATTGTTTTTAGAGCGAAATAATTCCCACGATATATCGTGTCCATGATCTAAATGATAGAGATAAATTTAGGCAGCATAGTAGGTCACTCGGCGTATACATACAGTTATAGAAGCTGTATAAACTTTAGCACATACAATTTAAATGATAATTGATTCACTATTTATTCTTAATTAAAACTGTGAACATAAGAAAAGGCGATGAGAATAATATGTAAAATGGTAATTATTACCTTATCACACTTTGTAGACATTTTGTTGAGAAGAGATCTAAAATAAAATAAACGATTTTCATGAACATGCTTATTTTTCATTAAAAAAAAAAGAAAATCACAAAAACAATAAACCGGAACACCTTTTAACTACAGTACACTGCTTTATACTGCAGACATAACTATGTAACTATCCCACTATAAATATATGAGTGGTCATAACAGTTGAACATATTTAAATGTCCTAAACTGGCCGAAGGGAAATAAGGTGGACAAATTAGGATATTAATACAGATGTTGCAGTCGATAATGTGTATCATGTGTTTTAAAGCCGACCATGTAGATATTATCAGAAGGTGAAACAGAAGTTAAATATGTAATTTACAATTATAAGTAAGTTGCTTTATTGACTATAATTCATATTATGAATATTTATATGATATTATCTATTTTCTTGAAATTTTCGAAAAAAATAATAAACTTCTGTATGAATTGTATATTAAAAACCGGTCTTTATTTCACTTCGGCAATATATTAATACGTATATTAATATCAACTACACAGTTTTACAGTTGATTAGGATAGTATTTATAACTAAATAGGAAAACCAGTATCTGAAATATATATTTGTCCCTGATTAAAGATAACAAATACGCAATTAAATTTGATAAATTTTAAAAAATAACTAATTTACAAAAAATATTCTATACTTATATAAAATAATAATTAATTGTTGCAGATATAAAACACACGAACAATGTGTGTTATATTTACTTGAAGTAACTATTTCTTAAATGCTATTTGCTAATATATATTTTGCAGAATGCTAGATTGGCTATATAATAATTTATTTTTGAAAAGATATTATTTTGTATTGTTTCAATTTTTAATAACACTAATAATTATAATATTAAACACTTTAGTAATTCATGAAATAAGAAAATACATAGTGGAAAATATTATTTAAAATATAAAAATTATATAATATCATTATTTGTATGCATTAGAGGAGTATGTAATATAGATACAAGGTAAACTACCGCATAAATTGTATAATAATTTCAAAATATTCTGCTGAAGCAATAAACAATACGCCTAAATAATACAAAACGTACCACGAAAACTACAATAAAATAAAAATTATAATTTTTTTATATTTATAAGCCAGATAATTAACATAAACCCAATAGCATAGCAAATAGTGGAATGTGAGTTACCTTATTTGATAGTATGCATTTTCATCAGTATGTCAATGCAGTGTACATAAGTCGAGCAGAAAGTAAGCATATTTGCAACAAGTCATACCATAACCATAACCATAAGATTATGATATAGCTTCCATGATATACAGTAGTTGTATCATTATATAAAATTTTTATACAATAATTATTCTATATTTGTGGGGATAAAATTAATTTTTACTATGCAAATAATAGTTACAAATTAAAATTAATTATTTGATGCATTCTAATGTTATCTATTTAAAATGTATACTAAATATATATAATCTTTACATATATTTCAGAGTACTAAATATAATTTAATCATTTATGTGACATGTTTAAAAATTAAATTAAAAGTGAAAATAGCATCGAATATTTAAGAACCATTTTATTATTTTTTTAATTTAGATATTTATTATTATCAGATATGGTAAGTGCAATTTTTATCAATATTTTTTTTGGAAAGTATTTTGAAAAATGAATTTCTGTGGCTTAAATTTTTTTTCAAATTTTAGATCTTCTTTTTGTTATAATCTTCAAATTTATGATAAGATTACGTTTTTATTTATTTATATTTATATTATTACTATTTATTATTTATATTATTATTAGTTATTATATTATTACGTTTTAGTTGTCAAGAAGTATTATATATAGCACTTAAGTATTATTTTATATTACATAAGTAATTAATATTTATAAATAATTAAATTATAGTCCCTTACTAAAAAAAATCTAATATTAATATAAAGCAATATTTTTAAATGTTTGGAAAATATTCAATATTTAGTAACCATGTGCACTATATTGTTTATTGATATTTTTATTTATATATCTTTATATTTATAGTATTACTAATAACCTTGTTCATTAATGTAATTAAATGTATTGTTATATTTTACTTTAATTACCTACCTCAATTCCTCATTATTTAATAAAATAAAGTTTTCATATTAATAAATAATATTATTTTTAAAAACGATGTATAATACTATTTAATTATTAAAATATATATATTAGTGTTTATGTTATATTTGTATATTTTGTTTATGAAGTACATGACAATGCTATATATTACTATTCACATAACACGCATAATATAGCATGGATAAATTAACCAATTGATTAATTTCTTAAGGATGGTTTAAATAAGTGGTATGTTTGATCATTCTAGTTTTTAATCCAAAGATTTATGAATCGGATTTTTATTGAATTTAATTAGAAATAAATAATACTTTATTATTTGAAGACAAAACGTGAGCCTATATAAATAACCTGATATGTGAAATTCCATATATTCTTAGTTAACATATGATGTAACCAATTCAACAAAAATATTTAATAAAATTCATTGTTACTTGTCTTTTGCAGAGCAAGTGAAAAAATAATCAATAAATGACCAAAGTAGGGTGGCTGAAAATTAGACAATAATTAACCCTTATAAAGAATTGAAAAAATGTTCAATGTTCAAAAAATTTGTTGTTTTAATTTTGTCACATGGCCTAAGGTCAATGATGTCATCATCAATTAGGGTTGATGATTTAAAAAATCCATATGTGAGCTACTAAAGTCTTGAAATTAGAGTCTGGGATAAATTATGGGTAAAATGTAGTAAAGCAAAAATCAAATAACATTTCTGAGGTGTGGGGGCAGATCCCTCAAGACAGAACCTCTGGTGGAGGATTAGGGAGGTGAGGTGAAAACTGTAAATAGAACATTGTAGTACCTCAGAATTTTGAACAGAACCACGCTCTGACTGTCAAATGTACATAATAGCAAATGAAAATATAATAGCACAGAGCCTAGAACAATTGTTTGGTTCATTTTCAACTGCAAGCATAAACACACACATAATTTTTTTATTATTGAAAATTTTGAAATCTTTTTACCTCATTTCCAAGATGCTTGAATATAATCTTAAATCTTAGAAATTTGGATAAAATTTCCTCTACATTTGGTAAAACCAAAATCCATGGTTTCAATGCTTTTGGTCATATAAAATTAAATCCCTTTTCAACATCTTTTCAAGGCAAACAAATAACTTTCAAATCACCTCTGAGGCACTTCTTCAAATATATAAAAGTAAGCAATCAATGTTTTAATATTTTGGTTTGATGAATGACACTGCAAAATAATGAATATTGTAACAAAATACGTTCAAGGTTTTTAGGACATTTCAATAATTCTTCTTTCTCAACTTTGTTGAAGTCAACGGAACCCTGATACCACCAACCCCACCCCCCAAATTCCTCTATTTCATTAAAATTTTATAACATTTATTATAACCATATAATTCCATTATAATACCATTCCACACATCCAAAAAATATCAGGACATCTGGCAACCCTGCATAATTTTTTTTAAATACCTAATTTTATTGTTAAAATATTTTTTCAAAAATATCTGATAATCAAATTTGGTTAGTAAAAGAATGTTAGTAACATTTATCATGTGATAAAAAAAGTAATATTAAAAAAATATGTAATAATTTTATTGAGAAAATATGCTTCTCTGATTATATAATATTAATTATATTATAACATAAATATATTTTCATGACCAGTAATTATTATACTTTTAACCCTATTAAGAGATTCTGAGCTTTCCTTTAGATTACAGCAGAATAATCTGGTTATTCATGAGCAATGCCTACTAACTATATACAAAGACTTAATGAGTTATAAAACTTACTACTGTCAGCATATTATTGATCTTTATGGAAGATGGAATAATTATTGATTTTATTATATTCCTATTAAGAATATTATAATAATCTTTTTTAGCACTATTTCTTATTAATTAATGCTAAAAACTGCAAAATTTTTATTTTCTAACTAAACTTTGTTTTGATACTATAAAGCAAAGATATTTTATGTATTGTTTGTGGTAAATAACAATTGTTATAAGCTTTTAAATGAGTAATATATGTTTTGAAATATATTATGTATATTGTTAATAATATACTTTGATATTAGTATGTTATATATAGCTATTTGTTATGTATCAAATAAAAATAATTTAGCTGCCTTAATATGAAAGTAAACACCTATAGTAAATAGTTACATATAACATAATATGTATTATGTAATTGTTAACATTAAAGCAGTTAAAATATATTATATTAAGCTATAATAAATAGCCATATACAAAACATAATTATAAATATTAAATCAACTGTGTCATATTTGATAAATATATATTAAACAGCTAAAAATATTATAAAATCTTTAATATTAAAACAATAATAAATAAATAATAAATATAATATTATAGATAAAATGTATCACTTATTTTTAAATATATATAATTAATGTTTAAGCTTATAATAAATATTTAAAAAAATTAAAAAATAAAAAATTATTAAGTAAGTTAAAGATTTTTTATCAAAATTTTAATTAAAAAACTTATTTATGAGAATTTATATAATCATTAGGCCCCCCAGTAATTCTGAACCTGGCGCCCTTTTGCTGAATCAGTGCCCTTCATTGTATGATAAAAATAGTAAATATTGTTGTATTTGTGTTGTATTTTTGGTGTCCTTTAGAAATGTAGACCCTTGGTAACATTATTCTGAAAATGCTACTTAATTATTATTAATAATGTTTAGTCAAAATTAATGCTATGCTTATGTTTAGTACTGTATATATATATATATACTCTATTATGTATTTTATTTATTCTATTTATTGGAAGTAATTTAAAGTAATTAGCCTGAGTATGCCAAATAAGTGTGCTGAAGTGTTCCAAAGCCAATTAGGCCCAGTCCCTTTTTATGTGATCTATTCTGAGAGGCATGCATAAAAAAAATAAGTGAGAAAAATTTATAAAGCATAAAAACAAGGAGTCTTAGGTTAAGCCATCAGTATACTTTTATATATTCTATTTTTTTAAACATATGGTATAGATTCATTATTACAGTGACAGTGTGTCAAAATATTAATTTTATTTTAAGGTTCTCAACTAATGTACCAACATATATAATTTTAGGGCAAGATTCTGTACCATAAATATCTAAAATAGGCTATACAAAATTGAAGCTGTTATATGCTTTTATAGTTTTAAAATTAAAATAATTATTTCAATGATTAAATATAATTTATACGGTAAATGTCAATAAACATATAACCTTTTTTATTTAAATTAAAAATTAATTTACAACTATAAATTATATATGTTATGCCTTTGACGATATATCTAAAATCTACAGTAAATTCAAAATAAATCGTTCATGCAAATATATTGACAAATTATATTAAAGTGAATAGATATTGACATTTATTATTTGTATTACTCTCACTCTTAACTGTTTGCAATCAAAAACATAGACAGTTATATGTATTGCATCCAATACTACATTAAATATAATTTATGCATATTTGTTTTTCTTAATAAGTTACAAATACTTAATTATGATTAAAACTTAAATGAAATACTATATTTGATTGACAAGTTTACCTGACTATATTGAAGTAACGGTGCTTTTTAGTATTTTAATAAAGGCGGCTATGTAACTATGGTACTTATAAATATTACTTATTAAAACAAATACACTCTTCGCCATTATTTGTAAATAAAGTAAATTAAAACTAATAAGCTGCGAGTAATAATTGATTATTGCTTGCATCTGATTGGCTTTCTTGTTTTATTTAACACAACTATGTTGCTTAAGGGGAACAAGATATTACTTAATGTTAATAATAATAACATGAATAAGTAGCCCCAATGTTTAGTTATATAATATAGAGTATGCCGTTTGAACCATAGAGGTATAATTACTACTATATTAAGCATATTCATTATCTTTGGTTTGAACACACTGGTAAATTCAAAGAATAATAAGCGCATACGAATATTTTATATATATAATATATATTAAAATATTAAAAGCAATTAGAAATGTATTGCCGATAAATATATGGCGGCCGACGTGGTTCATAACGAAATACAATTAGGTGAATATGTCTGCACGTATCCAATTGTAAGGTGGATATAAGTAGCTTGGATATGTGGCGAGGCGGATATGTTGAATATGTGGCGAGGTGGATATGTTGGATATGTTACGAGGTGAATATGTTGGATAGGTGGATAGCTTGGATATGTGGTGAGGTGGATATTTTGGATAGGTGGATAGCTTGAATATGTGGCGAGGTGGATCTGTTGGATAGGTGCATTATAGCTTGGATATGTGGCGAGGTGGATATGTTGGATAGGTGGATAGCTTGAATATGTTGGATAGGTGGATAGCTTGGATATGTGGTGAGGTGGATAAGTTGGATAGGTGGATAT
>JAUZND010008303.1:0-10000 GCA_034780555.1 Coelogynopora nodosa
ACGACGTTTTCCAACACAGGGGAACATATTTTTCCCGAACTGATAGGTTATAGAGGACAGTTAACGGACCATAAAGGAAGTCCGCAGCAGCTTTGTACAAATTATATGTTGAAATACAACACTGACTGGTATAAATGTAATGATAGCCTTATTTCTAAATTTAATTTTAATACTTTTCTTAACTCGTGTGAGGCCTATATGCTTTTTTACCATCTTGATCAGTAGTTATTGAATAAGGGAAGTGTGACGGTAGCGCACTATAACCGGTTAAACACGCCGCTGAGGGTACTAAGTCCCGCCTGATGGTTCCAATCAATTTAAAGAATAAATAAATTGTTGCTTTAGAAGGCAACATTGGTTTATTGCTCCTTGTATCTGATTTAAATGAGAAATAAAATGACCATGTTTAAGAAATAAATAAATAATTTAATACGCTTATGCTTGCAAATAATAAATAATTTTTACTGCATAAATAAAGAACAATAAACATTTGCAAATGACCGAGTATGTTTAGAATATCAAGATTAAAGGTTCCGTCAGTGAAGCTGAGTGTATCCCGCTTGTTCCAAATTGGAACTAATTAATTAAGTAAATATTGTTTAAATAGGTTATAAAGAAAAGGTATGCTTTCAATAGAAATATATTTTAACTAATATAAAAAGGTTTTCTTATATGTAACTCACATGTTCGTCACTCCGAGTTAAAAGTTTTGCGTTAAGTGAGCATTCTGAACAGATGAAATACAAAATCATTAATGTTTCATGATAATATAACCGCATGTTGTGAAAAATAATAACACATAATGAATAATACCCGTTTATGTTCAAAAATGAACTAAGTTTTATTCTATATGTGTAATATATATGGAATACTTTATTTACTATTTACTTTTTATTTTAATTTTATTACTTTATAGGTAATTATAATACAAGTATAGATTAATTGACTAAAAACTTTATAAACATTATATATATATATGTATATATATATATATACATATATATACATATATACATATATATATAAAAGAATTTAAAGCAGCATTTACATATTAGTAAAATAATGATGACAATATGCTTTTTGCATAATATCCATAACTAACTGTATTGTTCATTTGTTCTTTTTATCAAATCTAAGATTTTATTAAATATTCTAAAAATTTGAAATTATTTCAGAATTTAATATAGCGGCTAACATATTCAGTTAGTTATTGCATGTAAAAAACAATATTATTTTACGTGTTATTGTGCTAATTATAAATAATTTTAAATAACTGTAATATTATAATAAAATAACACACTTTAATTTTCAATGAAAAGTATTCATATCTTGCTACTTTTTATTACAAAATTAGGCAAAAATAGTAACTGTTACGAAAAGTATAATTTTATCGTTGTTAACAAAATTCAGAAATTACAAAAAAAATATTTTTATTATTATGTGATTAACATCTAATAACACGGAATATTGTTGAAATATAAAAATAAAATAATGACGGATGTCTTAAACTTCACTACACTTACAGTACATATTTATATATATATATATATTCATAAAAAAGTTGGGCGTCAACGCCTAATTTTTTATCGGATTTAAGGATGATAATCGAATATTCAGTATCATGAACGCTGCTTTTAAAATGATCAACAGCTGTTTCTATAAATTTGTTTATTCCTAATTGGTTCTCTCTCTCTCGTATCACCATGGTGACCCACTAATCGATCTACCACTGATCTTCCTGTCTGGCCCATATTAAATTAACGGTGTTGACCGGACTGACTAATTTTCTTATTTGAATACGACTTAAGATTTATTTATAGCTCCGGAGGTATTATATTCATCTTATTTGTTTTATAATGTTATTATGGTATTACTTATAGTATTAAATAAAAGAAATTTAGGATGGTATTATAAAATTACGCAAAATATCCTATTCATTTATAAGTTAGGTATGTAGCCTATTACATTTTTTAGTTCGATTCTTTTTGTAAAAACGAAAAACGTTTGTCAATATTTTAATGTTCTGAACAAATTCGTCTAAGTCTCAAAAATTGGCCCTTCAATCTTTATTTTTGCAAGTTGACGGGTGACAGATGTGACATTTTTAAACAAAATTGTGCATTTGTGGGTTTACTACTAATAGTAATCCTCAAAATGGTTACTCATTAAAATAGCAAAGAAACAGATGTTCTTTTTAAATGCTCAGTAAATGTCAGCCGTCATTTAGCAAAAAAAGTCAATTTTTGAGATTTTTACATATTTATTCAGAACATTACAAATTTTACGAACGTCTTTCTTTGTATAAGCTTTTCTTTTCATTATTATCCTAAACAGCCAACAACCATATATATCGGTACAAAAAAGCGATCTATTAAATTATATATATAAACATAAAAGAATAATGGATATCACTCTTAGTTTCTCTTAAGTCACTCTTAAGTTTCTCTTAAGTCACTCTTAAGTTTCTCTATGTAAATGATATGTACCAACTACAATACAACACTATTAAAAACACAGAAACTAAAGGTATTTATAGAGCAGTCCAAATTAGAACACCATCTGATCTTAAAATCAATTAAACTAATACCCCTGCTGTAAACAATTACAAAATGTAATCGTGTTTGAGCTTGTGCAATCTTCACATAGAGTTAAAAGTTTCATCAATGAAATAAGGAAAAAGTAAACTGTTAATTGGAACTGTAAACGTAAGGGAGGACGGGGTAAGGGTAATGGCGGCACGTTTAGCTTTAACGATTCTCGTTAGGTAACTACACCATATTTCTGCCCTATCGAAGCTTATATATATGTACTTCAGAATGAATAATATAATATTTAACACACAAAAGTATCATACAGTTTGTTAATAAATTGTAATTTATCATTCAATGTAAATTGGGGTGGTCGGAATTACCCGAAAACTGCAGATTTGTAAATTCGATTATTTATTATAGGTAGGTAAAACAAAAACTATGTACTTAGGTAATAAGAAGTATTAGACATAATACATGTAGTTGATGCTTTCATTCCAAAGTTGCAGATGAATTAAATTATCTGCAAAAGTTACAAATTAATTGAAAATCTGAAGAAGTCGCTCCACTGTCAGTGCATGCCTCTTGGCACCAACCTTTACATTTCGAACACATTATCCAATCTTCAGTGGGAAATATACAACTCACTGCATATAATACAAACATATTGGTCTTTGTGTGCTTTCTTCGGTCTCTTTGCTTTTCCCGATGACTGTAGCTTAGCATCTTTCAGATTTGCAAATTGGAATAAAAGGAAGAAACAGCATGACGGTTCATTCTCTGTATACGAGCTAAACTTGTAGTTTCAGGCTTTCGCAAAGATATGGTAAGATTATGTCTTATGATATTGGTGAACTAATCTTTGCCAACCTGTTTTGAGTAGTTCGACAATATGTGGGCAATATTATTTCTCTCAGAATATTCGTAGGCTCGTTTCTTCAACTCTACTACACTTAATACATCGAACATTTTTGCGAGAGTAATAACATGTTGAGACAATTCTTGTTCATTTGAAAATAAAGATGATCGACATAGTTTAGCAACTTCACTATTTAAAAAAATTTTATCGTACAAGGTGGCTCGTGGTATATTATATTGCTGACCTTCCACGGCCCTTAGTGCATTGTCCAGGCTTTCTTCTGAAAACTTAGCTTTTTCTATAACTCTTTTATAGTTACGCATCTGAAATTATATATATTTTTTTAATTATTCGTTAAAAAATTGACATATTTTAAACGTGAATTTTTAATGTAATATTTAAAAAACGATGTTCTATTCTCTCATAAAAGAATTTATTAACCTTAAAGTACGTAATTATAAAAATATAGATAGGACTTCATTAATATAAATATAGATAACCTACAAATATACACTTGTAAGTATAAACATATGCATTATAAATGCGTGGTGTAATGGCGACATATATCATGGCCGTCATTACCCCCACCTAGATAAACATTTAAAGCATAGTATTATTAAGTATTTACTATTAGATTATATCATACGTACGTAGCAATATTTATTAAGTACGTAGCAAAATAAAATAAAAACGTACATACTTACAAGTATTAATCACGCAAATAAAATTGTAAACATTGATTCTAATATCAGCACATGCGTGGAAATTCAAAATTAAATGTTACGCCATAGAAATTAATTTATGAACTTTTGTTATGTTAGTTTACTTAAACACACACCACTGCTATATTTTTTAATGCTGTATTACTAATATAAGTTTATGTAACTTAATTAGCAGGGTGGCCGCCATTACCCCGCCCTCCCCTAATTATTACTGGAAATAAAACTGTAATATGCAACGAATGCAAGGGAGTGAACATATCGCATTGGGAGATGAGTAGAGACGGAACTAAATCACTTATTATGGACTTTGTTTGGCTGTATTATGATGAATCTTTCTTTTTGTAAGATGATGTAAAAGAAAACTACGATTTCATATATATAAATTATGTTTACATTTTTCATTACTTTTAAGATGTTTGTATTGTTGGAATGTATCGATTTTGTTCGATCTTCTATATATACACTAATAGTGCTTTGCTAAATATGCCAAATATTGATCTAATGTGAAAGATATATCGGATAGTAATATCAGAGTAATTAATACAATATTAATGACTATTATAATATATAATATCTATAGTAGTAATATACTAAAATATTCTAGGAATTTATTATAGGATAATTAAAAATAAAGTGTTCTACAATGTTAAATAGGTCAATCATAAAAATATCCAATCTGAACTCTATTTCGCTCTATAGAGCTCATATATTCATATATTCGAGCTCATCAGACAGATGCAGATTCATCGGGTGGACTCTTGTGGCCTAAAAGGTGACAAAGTTCACCTGCAAATTGAAGAGGTCCCGAGTTCGAATCCTGTATCTGACTCACAATAAGAATTCAGTTGCATTATTTTAAGCATTGTTTAAACATATGTTCTGTAAGCTTTCGAATATATATGCATTTATTATATATATTTATATATGCATTCTATAGATTGGCATTATTTTCCCCGAAAGCGGCAACATGGTTGTCATGTGAACATGAAAGTAAATAAAATACTCCAATCACCGTAATGTACGTCTAAAGTGTTGTACAAATCTAAATTTATAGATTTGTCACTATTTATGATGGGTTAATTAAGTATATAATTGTTACAGAGTAATGCTGTGCGTATGGCTGTAATAAGGTATTGAAGTTTGGACCAATTTCATCTAAGTTCATTTCAGCTCATATTTATATTTATTATCCTTGCTATATATCCGTGATTCCTCAGAAACTGGATATGTTATCGATCAATAATTAAAATAATATAAAACAAATATATATTTCAACAATACTATGATGCTAATATTAATGATAACATTTGCTAATTATATTACTAATATTATATAATGTCAATAAAAATGCCACATATTATAATAATAATCATAATAATAACGGTAGATATATATTTAAATGGTGACCTAAAATAATATGTATATTTGTAAAAACTGTTTTATGAACAAATTATATACAGTAAAAAGAATAAACAAAAACCATGCATTCAAAATGTTACTATATTTGTGTATTATGCATAATATAATTAGCTAATTAATAGCCAATATTGTAAGTTTTTATATATTTTTTGAGCTTGAGGGTGTTGTGGGTTTAACATTAAGGTACTGTGATTTATATGAAACAATTTAAACTTACCAGAAAGAATAACAAATTGAAAGATAATTATAACATAAAACAAAGAGGTCATCGTGTTCAGTTGCTCCATTGATTATGGAATGTTGTCTCATCGTTTCTAATATATAGATGACTCTGGATCAATTGTTAAACGCTTGGCTGCACATACACACTGCTGTTAATATGGTTTTTGTTTACAGAATGTAATTCTTAGAATGATGGCATGGAATGGCTAAAATATACTTACAAAAAGCACAACAAATAAAGGCAACAATTATATAGTATTTTTATGATTTGTATAGAATTAAAAGTTAATCATTTAATATTAAAATTAACTTATTAAATTAACATAATTAATTCATTGGCAGCATTCTTTGTAGCATAATCGATAGTATAGTAGGCTACTATGAAGGAAGCACCCCACATCAGTACGTCAGGTTAACACCTACATAGTGGCAGTTTTGACTTCATTATTTCCATAATGACCTGAATGACGCTGTCAGCATACAGTACAGTCAAATCTGGTCAACCTTTCCGGTCAACCTTTGTCAACTTTGAATGTACTTAAAAATTTGCTTAACTTTTACATATTCCAAGATCTGAATTGAATGTCAATACTAACCCCCGCTCCCCTCTTTAATAAATTAAATTACTGTCTATATAGGCTACATTTCAATCTTATTATTTAATTATAAATATTGTTTTTAGACTGTTTTTAAAATTTTGGACGATAAATGTATGTTATACGATAAGCGATAAAAGTATGATTTCTCACCAACATAAACCACATCTTTTATACAACTTTTTTTGTAAGTAGTATGATTTTTTTGTGTCAGTTGAAATTAAACGAAGTTATACGCCTTATAGTGATTTACAGCTGATTAAAACAATTATTTATTTATATAGTAGAATGATATTAAATAGATAGACTTGCAGAATATCTATGAGTCAGTGCTTATTTTAAAAAAATCTGTTTAAATTTGACAAGTTGTAGACATTTTACCATTGTCATTTATTAACGACATATATTACACGAAGATTTCAATGAGGATTCTGACGTTCACTCAGCTTGAATTTGCTACTTACAGATTGATCCCTTTCACCTCATGTATAAATAGAAAAGCTTTTGCAGATAAATTGCATTCTACTTCCAGGTCTCGACACGAACGGTCGTATTTGCAATCGCTCCCTCCGGACTTGGCAATTTGTTTTATAACTTTACTCTTGAGATGTCCAAAAAGACACACAACCACATATCGACAGCGAAGAGCAGGACTACGCATTGAGGCAAGAGTTGCATATTGACGATGGTAAAATAAATGACCTTCTTACATTAATATGTATTGTAGATTGTTTACAAAGACAACGGATATAAGGAGAAAAGAGCATTTTATTGAAATAATGTTTGAAGGACTTTACTATAGAGAGAACAGAAGTGTATTATCGAATCTTGAGCCATACTTTAAACAAGCGGTACAATCAAATCATCCCAGGCAAAGCATTATGACACATCCTCGGAGTGCATGAGGGGCGAATGACTACAATAATAATTCAAGATTTTGTTAATCTCAGAATAAACAACTATAAGCATACGCGCATGCATACATATGCATGTGTAAGTATTAATAAAATTTTTATGCTTAATTTCCTACTCTTTCTACTGCTGTATAATCTTGAAATAATTATAATAATAAATGATATTCTATCTCACTAATCATGTGTAATCACTAATCAATTATTCAAAATAACGGAATTTGTTTTTTGAATTTATAATTTCGTAAAAATGCTGTTATATATGACCTCCTGGAATTAATTAAGACAATGTAGAACTAAACAGACAATGTAAGAGACTATCTGAAATTTAAAAAACTATTTTATTTAATAGAATAATTATTTTTTTGCGCAAAACACATATTAAAATATAACATTTTAAAAATTATTTAAATAGAACGTTTTGTATAACCATAGAAGATACTAAACATCCAAAAATAATATAAAATGTACTTAACATGTAAGAAAATATAATATATATTGTAAATGAACCATGTTGTATACCATCAAAATTATTATAAAACACATAAACAAGGATTACATTTCATGATAATTTAGTGAAAATTCACTTACATGTCTAATCGGATTTAATTAAGACAATGTAGAATGAAACAGACAGTGTATGAGACCATCTAAAATTTTAAAAACTGTTTTATTTATAAAAATAATAAATCATTTACGAGAATAATAAATTATTTATGAGAATAGGGGGTGTAGGGGGTAGGGGATATAGGGGGGTAGGGTGGGGAGTTTGGTAAAAGGCAAAGGTCAAGTGTTAAGGTCAAAGGTCAAAAGGTGTGTTCTAAGCCAACCTTTCTATACTACTAATTTCAACTTCCAAGTTTTCAATGTGTTAAAACTTTGATTTCTTTAAAAGTGCATTCAACGACATAATCAAAGTTTTCAATGTATACATATATATTTTAAGTATTTTTTCATTATTTACTAAATGTATGTAATTCTACATACTATTTATATTCCAAATATGAATTTAGTGTAATTGGTTTATATTTATATTATTTATATAAAATGCGTTCAAGCATTTGTTAAACAAATTTTATTTTTATATATTTTAGAGTGTAGATTTTTATTTTTTCCTTTGCATGAATTTTTTTATTTTTGTGTATATATATCGCAAGTAGACTATTTAAGTAGTATGAAACAGTTTCATGGTATTTACTGAATAACAATATAGTTGCAAACCTTCAAAATCTATATATTTTATTGTTTATTATTTATTATTTATTGTGGCATTTTCTGATATTTTTAAAAATAATTATCATTCCTATTATTTATTGTACAATCAATTTATTAATATGCAAATCAGTAGTATTATTGTTACTGTTACTTAATTATTGTTAGGTATGTATTGAAAGAATTTTGGTTATAATGTTGACGGTGTTACCTCTCTTGGTTTGGATGCTTAGCACAATATTGGTTCTCCCAATGTTCTCATACTTTAAGTATATTGAATAATTACCTTCATCGCTAAAATATAAAGTGACTTTAAAAATGTTAAAAATTTTATTTAGATCACTGCTTCGTCATGTGGGAAAACTCGTATTTTCACAATGGACAAACAAGAAGCGACTGACAACTAATCAATTGAGTATCGCTAAAATGATCTCTATTTTAAGATCACAAGACTTATTGATTTTATGAATATTTAGCTATATTGTATATTCATTTTTCTTAACAAGAAGGATGCCTATTATTAATCAAACGGATTAAAATTGACTTATGAGGGGAGATTTTTATTACGATTCTTTTTCAGTATAGGAACATTTAGAATAATGAAAATAATGCTAAAATGAAATGTAAACATATATGCTGTTACATTATATATAGCTTAATGGCTCCATATAGAATCTGTAGTGTCTATTATATTATTTGATTAAAGTGGTCTTCTGTTGTCCTCATCTCTACTATGCCGCGTATCAAAGCACTATTATACTTGACAAAAATAATAGAAAATTAAAATTTCAGCCGTATTATCAGTTATGAGTTAAATATGAATTAAAATTAAGTTGAATACTTTCCAAATGATGTAGTTAAATTTTAAGAAATTAACTTTAGATTGTTTTAAATAATTAATCAGTGGTTGAACTATATTCCATACGATTACTATGTACATTTTTTTCGGCAATACAAAATTTGGAGTATATTTCGTGCCAATTTATCACTTTATGAGTCGCTAAACCTCTTATTAAGAATTACAGGATGTCAGTCGAGAGTTAGACAAGTGAGCAAACGAACAGGAGAGCTCAAAGGTAGTAGGTTCCAACCTGTTTCAAGGCATCCGAAAACCTGCGTACGATGAGCAATGTTTTTATGAGCTAACCAAGAGCTGATGTCGATAATATCAAGAGCTAATGTCGATGATATTCAGAGCTAATGTCGATAATATCAAGAGCTAATGTCGATGATATCAAGAGCTAATGTCGATAATATCAAGAGCTAATGTCGATAATATCAACAGCTAATGTCGATAATATCAAGAGCTAATGTCGATGATATCAAGAGCTAATGTCGATAATACAAGAGCTAATGTTGATAATATCAAGAGCTAATGTCGATAATATCAACAGCTAATGTCGATAATATCAAGAGCTAATGTCGATAATATCAAGAGCTAATGTCAATAATATCAAAAGCTAATGTCGATAATATCAAGAGCTAATGTCGATAATATCAAGAGCTTATGTCGATTATATCAAGAGCTAAT
>JAUZND010008304.1:0-10000 GCA_034780555.1 Coelogynopora nodosa
AAAGTATTGCAAAAAACTTCAAACATTAAATTAAATATCCTAGAGTTGTTATATTTAGCAGAAAATTCGGGAAAAAAACACAAAAATATAAAAATTGTAGGGTGCAGCGTTACTTTCTGGCGGGGGTGTATATGTGCTTGTTACGATTTTTGTTTTGTGTGAATTTGTAAAAGCTTGAGGTATTATATACATTATGTATTATATTTCTCTGTATTTTGATTTAATATATTCAGTGTTTCCTGTATACACGATTGTTGTGTAAATATAAACGATATTCGTTTGTAACACTTTTTAAACCCTTCTTGTTTTTTTAAGGTATTTTACTATTTTTTGGAGTAAATTTAAACGATTTCCATTTACATTGTATTTCATTTTACTAATTTTTATAGTAAATTTTAAACGATTTCCATGTAATTTCATTTTACTAATTTTTTTAGTAATTTTAAACGAAAAGTGCTTTGAAAAGTGTTACAAACGTTTTTTTTAGTAAAGTCTACTCATTCTTGTTTTCAGTGGAAGATAAATCCTTTTGCATCTCTTTGCTGTAACTCAAAACCCGTACATGCTACATGGTGTAATGACAGTTCTAGTATATACTGTAGTGAGCATACCGACACTCATATTCTTGTAGTAAATAATAAATGTATCTCTGACTCACCTTTGTTAAATTTTCTTATCAATGATGCTCTTGTGCAATGTACTGCCGATAGCAGCGTTAAGGTTGATTGTCTCTCACTTGAGACTTACAAATAAAATTTCTCTGTGTTCCCACTTTCACCAACTAATATATTCTTACAAGCCTATGGTGATATTATTATTCCCTTAATTAGTACTCTTAATTTAGCTGTAAAATTCAACAATAGTTAGCTAATTTAAAAAATTTTGCCACTGGCATGGTCAAAACATAATTAGCGCCAACTTTCTCAAAATGCTTTATTTTCAAGTTTCGCACAAAGGAGTACCTATTTTTTCTGTTATTAGTTCAAAATTGCATGATGCATACATCACCGAATTTCCGACCGTTTTCAAAGGCCTAGGCTGTGCAAAACATTTAGTGTATAAACCAGTTGGTTACCCAAATATAAAACCAGTATCCCAGGCACCTGTTTATAAAGAAATAGATAAAATGTTAGAATCCAGTTTTATCGAACCTGTCTTAGTGCAAGAGGGCCCCCAATACCAGTATAATTCCCGATGGGTTTTCAACATTGAGAACCACCAATGAGACAAGCAACCCCCCCATTGTGTTCAATATCATGAAAATATGTTTATTGTTATTTTCAATCTCAAAATAATTTAGAACATAAAAAATGTAGTATTTGTTTAATATTTATTCGCCAAATAAATAATTTAAATAGTCTGTTTCATGTATTTCAGTTAAAAAAACAAAAGTAATTAATGGTTGTATGGAGAATTTATATGGCTCATACTGTAATATGCTTTATTTTGGTTTAAATAATTAATGTTATTGTCACAAAATTGTTATATTATGTTGTCTATATGTTCTGCTTTCACCCAAAAGTTTACTGCATTAGTCTGGTTATGAATGAAACATAATATATTCCTTCATTTGGTAAAAATAGGTTTGTAAGTAAAATTTATACAAATTAATCAATATAGAGAAAATAATATTTCATCTTAAACATTTCTTTTATTTATAACACTTTTAACTTAAAACTACAGTCGAGAGGGCAAATTCATCACTCGATTTCATCAAGTCTGCTAGAAGGAACACCATTCACTATTGATAAATGAAGCTCTTTTTAAAGAATAAACTCAGTGTCTTTCATGCTCATATTTTCGAACTTAGTACAACTTTTGTGAATGTATAAACGACGAAATGATTGTGTTTATGTAAAAATGTATTATTTTTCATGTGTTACAGTTAACTAATTTAGTTAAATTTATCGTTTATGTCATATAATTAGCAGACAATTTACCTAGAGTAAAAAATACATGTTATACAAGTACCTCTGAACATGTGTATCTTTCTATTATAATTAATCACATATTTAAAAATAGATTTAAAAAGATATAATTTTTCTGGAGATTAACTGTTGATTTTTATATGTATATATTTCCTTAATTTAAGTCACAGATACTTGGGGGATTCAAATTATAGTATACCATTTTGTTGGTAAATTGGCTCGGACAGCGCTGCCCCCCTTGCAAAATCATGGCTACGCCCCTGTTAAGTATAATATAAACCAATTGCATTTATTTTATTATATTTCAAAACAAATGATATTTTAAGATCTAAAATTATTTAAATTTAGATTTTTTTTCTGTTATGATTTAGTGTTATAAAAAAAATATTTCATTCATTGACATTGTTTTGTAAAATATAATTATTATATTTTATGAATTATAATTTTATTATACAGATAAAACAACTAACTGATGTATATTTACAATTAGTATATTTATAAAAAATATGTCAAGTAAAACAAAATATGTATAAGTGAGAAGCTATAATCCACAAATCTTTTACAAAAATTTAATTGAATATTATACTAAAATTAAAGTGTGCAAAATACACAAGAATTACATTTTAATGTGCAATTCTCATGTAATTTCGACTACAGCATTCTCCTTAACAGACTCTCAAATAATCAGTGTTAGCTTGGTTAAAGTAATAGTTGTCCAATAAAACTCAGTGCGTACAAATCATGGGTCAAAGGTCCAAGTTTATTTCTTTATCTTGCAGTGTACCACAGGGATCGGTTCTTAGATCCCTTCTATATTCCCTTTACACAGCACTGACATCCATTATAATAACTACACATAATTTGCAGAACAACATCTATGCTAATGATACTTCTATTTACATTTAATTCAAATGCACTGAAACTGAAGATAATGTTGTCTCATTAATCAACTGTATCCACCACCTTCACAATTGGTTCAAATGTAATAGCCTCAAATTGAATGCTAAAAAAAACCAAAAGTTTATTATCTTGATTTGAAAATCGTCTTCATTCATCATCATTAGGCAGATGTCACCCTAAACAAAGTTCAACTTGAAACATCAAACTTTGTAGAGTGTCAGTGTTACCTTTAATTTGCAACTCCAATTTGACAGACACATGCATAGTCTTTGTCAGTCAGCTTTCACAATAATTTACATTTACTAACAGAACACACCACACTAATTAATCAATGTATTAGCAATCTCCACAATCGAACATTGTAACACAATATTGGCATCAGTAACTGCATCACAGCTGAAGTTGCTCCAATGAGTGCAGAATGTATCTGCTCGATTCTATGTGAACACTACAGCAAAGAGTCCTTACCTCTCAGGATATCAGAGATCTGCATTGGTTGCCAGTAGCAAAACGTATTGAATTCAAACTTGTCTGTATCACACACACAAATACATTCATGGTATTGCTCTTATGTACCTTAAGGAGCTCATTAGTCCATCTACATTGCCATTGGCCTGCATTCATCTCAGATCACAGGCGAGAATCACTTGCTATAACTTGAAAATTTCTTAAAATTTGCTATATCTTGAAAATTTCTATTAAACTATGGGTCACAAAAAAGATCTCACAGTTCAACAAGTTACGGTAATTGAAACTCTTTTTCAGAAAAATCACTACACAATTCATGCAATAGCAGGTCGAGTAGGAGTTAGTCTAGCATCAGTAAATAAAATCCAACAGACCACAATGATCACCTTCTTGTATAACTGCTCAGACAGCATCCATTAGCATGTGCCAATGAACTGAATAATCTCCTTGCTGAATCTGGTATAATTCTCAGTATATCAACAGTACAACACCACCACAAACAACTGGGCTGTCATTTTGTAATACCTAAAAAGGTTCCAGCTCTAACAGCAGCTATGTGACATATAAGAGACTTCAATTTGCGAAGGCCCACAGAGACTGACAAAGGGTCACATTCAGTGATGAAACCCATTTTGAATGCAGGACTGCAAGTTCTCAATGGGTTTGGCAGCCACTTCTCCTCATCCAACAACAGGAACCATCAGACATCCAATTAAAGTGATGGTTTGGGGTATTTTTACAATGGAGCTGGTTGTCTTCACATCTGCAAAGGCATGATGAATAAAGACCAACACTTGCATGGCCTGCTAATCCAACTGCTACCTGAAATGACACAAAGGTTCCCCCAAAACAATGGAATATTTATGCATGACAAAGCCCCTTGCCATATGGCAACAGTTTGTACTGAGTTTCTATGAACAAATCATCTGGAAGTACTTGACTGGCCAAGAAATAGTCTGGACTTAAACCCTATTGAGAATCTCTGGGGTATAATAAAGTGGTCTGTTGTCCAAGACAATCACCACGAGAAATGAAATTATTCAAGCAGTAATTCATACCTGGCATCGCGATGTGACTCTAGAGTCCACAGCCTGGTTAATTTGATGCCCCATAGGATTGCCACAGTTATTAAGTTCAGAGGTAGTCCCACGAAGTACTAAGTAATCGACATGAACTACTATGTGTGTTATTTGACATTTATATGTATGTACATTATGTTTATCTAAATATTCAAATATGTGTAAATCAAAAAATATGTGTAAATATATGCTGCCTTAGATTCATTCAAATAAACATTGCAATTTATGATAATCTATAAAAACTTGATTTTTTTATATTTTTGACAAGTACTTGTTCATTATATTTTGGCCAACTGTAACTGTTATTTTTTCACCTATTCCTATTATTATGTGAATTTTTGAGCACCTTAGTACATATATTTTCTAAATTTCGGCACCTATACTTAAATTTAATGTTTAACTAAATAATGAATTTTCAGCATCTATGCCTATTAATGGAAATTTTAGTGCCTTATTACTATTTACTTAAATTATACCTATTCATTTGTTAAATTCATACATTCACTAAGATAAATGATTATATAGATTCTCAGTAAATAACATTTCTGTTTAAGTGTTGAGATTGATTCTTGCAACATAAATAAACTAATAGATGCCACAATTTGTTCAATATAATGATGATCTATAAAAATTATTACATAACAAAACATTAAAATGACATAACATTACCATGATAAAATGTAAACATTATTGACATATTAAACTTAATTTCCATATTCATCTAGAGAACAGCAATACCTACAGAGATGTACTATATACCAAAATGAAGTTTGAGAAATTCTGTTATATACCTTTTTTGCTAGACTCAAAAATTTCGCTTTAATCACCAAAAGATATGATGTCATCAAAATTTAGATATGTACTTTACCATATAAATGTATCCATTTCCAAATTCATCTAGAGAACCACAAAACCTGCTATATAGAGGCATACTATAATATACCAAAATAACTATAATATTAGCCTTATAATAGATTATAAACAAAAAATGTAGTTATTATTTTGAAGATGTTATATGTCTGCCTAGTCAGAAAAATACTTTCTAGGCTATGTGTCTGCCTAGTCAGACACAAAGTTTCCCCCCGATTGGTGTTTTGGACTACTGAAGAAAGCTTTGCGCCACCATGAGTGTTCTTTCCTGAGAACTGAGGTCCCTCACAATTGGCACAACTTCTTCAATGAAAACTGTGCACCACTGGTTGGCCTAAAACGTTACCAGCAATTCCGATTTTCATCAAAAAAAATAATGTTCGTATTTTGCAAGCCAACACCTAATGGCCTGGAGAAAGAGTTTTGTTTCCTGAAGACTGGTTTAGACATTCTTGCAGCCAATGCACCAGGACTAGACACAAAGCAGCAGTACTTGTACAAGAAAATACAGGAGCTCTGCAAAGAGGAATGCAAAGATATTCTCCGTCCATGCCCCAGTGATCTGCCACCAATGGACGAGACAACATTGAGTGACAATCAGGAGGCAAGCAGAAATCATCTGTAGAATCCCAGAAGAAAGGAACTTCTACCAAAAAATGGAAAGTGCCTGTGTTATAATTATACAGTGTACTTTTATAGAATGAGACTTAAATGTTACATAAATGATTTGTAATTTCTGTAATTATAACTGCAATTAAATTTTTGGACTTAAAACTTCAAATCATTTTTTCTCTATTTATAGCATTTCCCTATTTTTTGTTAAAATCGTCATAATTTCATGAAAAGTGGGGCTATAGGCATAAATTTGGCATCAGAATAACTGTCAGATTGAGTAGAACATAAAACATGCCAAAAATTGATTTTGAAAATTTTCGACATGCGACTGGTTTTGTGAGAATGGGTCACATATTGTAACTATATCAACCACAAGCTGGCGATATAAGTGATATGTGTGCAGTGTTGGGTGTCCAAATTGGAAATATTATATTGATAATAATAAAACATCATTTAATTTTTTTAATTTATTTAGATATACACATAAATTTTGTTTGCTGCGTGTGACATCGAATATTTTTTATCCGAAATTCTGTCACGTCACAGCGTTGCAAGGCTGATCAAGTGCCGTGACTTCTCACATTTAAAATTAATAATAATTCTTCACAATATTACATTATGCGCTACTTAACATGTCGTGACTGCTTTTATATAACAAATTGGCAAAGAATACATGATTGAAAGCAATTACGAATTGAAAATTGTGGTTATTGTTTTATTTGATACATATTGTTGTATTTATAAGAACCTTGTGGTATTGACAGTAATTTTATTACGAAATGGTACAACTTTATTAATGTGGCACACAATTATTATTTCACAGAACTCTAAAAATGCTTTGTTTAATGAAAAGTCTATTTGCTGCATGGGATTATTAGCTAAATCAATATTCAGAAGTGACACTTAGTGATTTATTTTCTCCCAAAAAATGCAATTTACCTAATTGAAAACATTTTCTTTTTTTAATTGCTGAGCGTAAGTGGCCACTTTTATGGGTTTACTGATAAGCTGAAACACATTACCCAAATAGTTTTTTATAACATGTAACATCCGGAGAGGATATTAGAGTTGCGATAAGTATCATACTTGTCAGCGTTGTTATAGAATACTAATGTGAACCAGGATCACTCTATACCACAGAATATTATTCATGTAAGAGAGAAGGGGTCTCTACATCAAGTTCTTCAAGAGTCATGAATCGATGAATTGGAAATTGATTTAATTTATATGAAAGAATGTATAATTTTAATGTCTGTCGTAGACTATAATTGTTATCAGCCTTGTCGTAATCTTTTTATGATCAGATATTATAATTTATGTTAGTAAAGACTTCAATTACCCTTTGCTTATACATAATGAAGTGGTTGAAATAGATACTTCATTGTGATGCCAATTGGTTTTGATAATAAGATGCGTATATCATCGGTCATTTGCTTAAGATAACAGACAGACGTATTAATTACCACTTATGAAATGACACGCATTAAAGAGTCATCAACTAATAAGTAATAAGTGAGAGAAATATAAAAACTGAAAAAGTTTCAGTAAGATTTTCTATGCAATATAGAATATGCTAATTCGATTCATTCGCTGGAGTGATTTAGAAGAAGTTCTGAAAATCAAAACGTCACAATCAAAATTAATGTATTGAAACGTATCGATCAACCACTGTCAGTGGCCATAATAGTTAAACATAGTCAAATAACAGAAATTATTGTTTTTATGCCTGCAAAATGTCAAATAAATGTGAGTATATTAAGTTGAATATATGAACTGATATTAAAAATCTTTCATTAAGATTGACTGACTTTTGAGAAATGTTCCGTAAAGACAGGTATTCTTATACTGCTTCCGGATATTCTTACTGCTTGTAATTTAGCTGAAGCTGTTAAACACCATAAATAAACTATGTTCTTTCTGTTCTTAATACATTTAATGTTATTGTATTTTATTGTATTTTAAATAATTTATTACTGTTATTTGAACACTTTCAGTGGTGTGCACGTAACCAGACCCAACATTATAAATGGTCAAAAATCGCCTTAATGGTGTAAAATATTATATTTAACTCTACTAGGTAGAATACTACCTAGTCATACTTGCTTTTTACCTAGTAAGAATTGGAGGCTACTTGACACAGCATGAATTAAACAGCGATGTATTACGAGCTGTGAGTGTATGTCGAAAATCAGCTTAATAGAGAAAGGAAATTATTAGATAGATTAAATGCACAGGAATTTTACGACAAGCGTGAATCACCTAAGTAACATTTTGACTATCGTACATTATAGATTAAGAAATCATCTACAGCGTCCGGCTGCAAGAAATAAATCTTTTCAGTTCATACAACAACTGTGCCTTGATACTTGTTTCGTAAAAATACTGTTTCGTGCATCATTTGGGATGTCACATTTTCTATTTATTCTAATACACAGGACGAAATAAAATTCTCCGTTAATTTAGTCAAGCTCAAACAGACATTTCATTTGCCTTTTGTTTCTAAATTGTATTTCAAAACATTTAAAAAAAGGATTCTATGTTCTCATTCGTGTTTAATTAAATAAAAGAGGGAAACAATTAAGTCGCACAAATTAAAGATCAATAAACATCTGCATTTTTTGTAAAAACTGTATAACATGTTTAATATTATATCCCTGTCTATCCCTGTTAGTGCATTTTTGCAACGTTATCCTTTTATGCATGTTTACATAATGTAGCAACAAGTCCACGAGTCAGTATGCATATTTTGATAATTCTATTTACTACATTTGCTACAGTGTTATACTATAGATTTTAATATAAGATTATTTTAAATGTACATCATATTTTGTTAACTTGTTTCTTATTCAAAATGGTAACAGGTTTTATAAAAAAAATTAATTGATACAGTTTCGATAAACTTCAAAACCTATATTCCTTATATCTCCACTATTCACAAAGTGGCCGCTTTCTAGAATGTCAGGTATTAGTTATAGTCATAGATTATAATTTATGTTTAATGCTGCTGTTACCCTCCGTAATTGATTTAATTAATTATTTGCATGAAAAGCCAGTCTGTATCATCTCTATAATATCTTTCTTGTATCTGAAAATTCCAATTTATTAAATAGTTGTTACTAAATTTATTTGTAAAACTGGATTTGTTAAAGATCTTAGATGTTCGCAGAAGATCGCCGATGTTAATAACTTAAATATGTAAAACATAAACAAAACTAATGAGTCTAAAATATGTCTAATAAGTTGAAAGTAGAAATTCTATCAATAATATCTTTGAAAAATGTCGGGAAATATTTTTATTTAATTTTGAAAAATAGGTCTGCTTTACGTTAGTTTTGTACTATTCGTCTTATTATTACGCATTTGAAATTAAACTGATTTAAAATCATATAATATTTCAATAAATGTATTGAAAAACCTCTTTAATAAAATATTTTAAAAAGTCTTTGAAATTTAGTAACGATACACCTTTACGAATTCTGGTTTTTATGGAAGGTGTTCCAGAAAAGTACGATAAAAAGTTGAAAAAATAGTTTCGATCTTGAAAATGGAAACCTTACGGACCTTGCAACCATCCAGCCACCCCTATTACTCTCGTGTTTGCCCCCCCCCCCCCTCCCGTCCACCCTATTTATAGTGAGCGGAACATGGATCTAGTGTTGAGCCTCAAGAACCTGGATCATAGCGGCCTCCTCTGGACTGGACTGTCCGGTCGCCAGCTGGGCAGTCTGGCCCCTGGCTCCTCCATCGATCTCAACCTCGCGCTCATACCCACTATGCCTGGACTCCAAGTATGGTAGTATTCCCCGCCCGTGGTTCTTAAATATCCTTGAATGTTCTTGATTTTTTAATTAATAAAATTTTGACAAAAATATACTAAATGTCTTAACTTTTAAAGGCATGTGTATTTTATTTTAATTATGTAATAACAGCTTTCATTTTATTATTTTACATAGTCATGTTTGAAATTTCTAACTGTTTAGTGTTTTATTACTAATAATATGAGAAATCATACTGTCTGTCACTATAGATTAAACAAGAACAGAAAATTAAAAACATAAAATTAAAAATTAAAAATCAATAAATGTAGTATAAGTAAAGTCAAAGGAAAAGGCAATGAGATGGAGTCAAAAGAATAAAATC
>JAUZND010008305.1:0-10000 GCA_034780555.1 Coelogynopora nodosa
ATTTTAATTATCATGCATCAACTCATTTTTATTGAATGGTTCAAAATGCAAAGAAATGATTTATTATTCAGGAAATACTATATACACTACTATATATTATCGAATTTTATGATCAAGTCATTAAAGGCCAATTTTGAAGAATAATCAAACATAAATCTATGAAATTTAAACGTGCAGATCATGTGTCCATCAGGATTAGTCCAAACCACGTCAAATATAGATATTGTGTCTCTGATGAATTGAACTTAGTGAAACTTTGCATAATTATTTTATATATAGTTTTAGAGCTCTGTACAAAATGTTGTTTTCATATGATTGTGTATTGTGTACATACATAAGTTACTTTATCTCGTGTGATGTGTCTACTTATGTGTTTTTATGTTTCTCTTCATACAACTCCTTTTGTTGTGCTATTGCACTACTATCAAATGCATAGATTGAAACAAAATCCTCTTTTTTTAAATTAATTTATCCAGTATGGCATAAATTAACAAGGTGTAACTATGTCTATATGTTTCAAAGTGATTCAACTCTATTAACTTATGTATTATAGTGTGTCACGTGATTTGGCCTGGTTCGGAATAAATGATAAAATCGATTTTTTGGATCATGTGCTTCTGATAAATCAATCACTCTGTAACGTGACATAATAGAATAACGTGCATCTTATATATCAGTCACTCTGTTACGTTTTTTAATCTGACTTATATTTTTAACCCACAACACGTTATGGCACGATCCATTCTTCTATATCGGCAGAACAGTCAAAGGGGGGGGGGGTGTCGGTGGTCTCGCTGCAGTATTCTTGCTGCAGTATTCTCGCTGCAGTAGTCACATTGCAGTAGTCTCAAAAGTACATTATATTCGGCTTTGTTAAACATTTTTAAAAAAATACTAAAAATCTACTAAATGTATATTTGAAACCAAATTATTAAATTTAAAAATATTATAAAGAAGATCATATTCACTGGTGTCACAGCCAAACATACTATTTAAATATAAAAATTATGATTTTTTAGGGATTATTTATATGTTCTACATTCCTTCAGTTCCTACAAAATTCCTTTTGTCTTAAATTAACATATGCAGTGTGTCTCAAAATATACGCATAATATTATAAGCCGGTTATCATAAATCGCACACCACACCATAACTTTTTTATGCGTATATTTTGAGACACCCTGTCCCTGTACTATAAGTTATATCCAGTAGATATCAGTAGATAAATAATACTATATATGCTTTGTTTAATTTAATTTAATATCAAGCGAACAATTAAATAATGTAACTAAATAATACGACATAAATAATCTTGTGCAAGGCCAACAACGATTTTAATTTTTTTATTTAAACTAGATTAAGATCTTAAATAAATGTGAAATTTCAATTAATTTTGTGAACGGTATATTGTCCAAAGTGAATTATTGAAATATTTGTATTATATTCCTCAATCACCAAACCTTAAAAGGTTTCTGTGACAAACTAACTTTGTCTTAAAGTGTATAAGCTTTTTTTTAAATTGTTTTTGTCTGTGTTAATTTCAGTGCCAACTTGACAATATTCCTCGACTGATCCAGTCTGCACTGAATCCAAAAGCAATGTTCAAGTTGCCTGACAAGTGTACATAGTCACCGAGCTACATATGGAGGACTAAGTTCTCACGTTTTCTGTGTTATTAAACTAATTTTTTTAACTGAATAAATTAGTTAATTACACGTGTCAAAGAAACACATCAGAAGACACAAACACAACATATGGTTTGTGTTGAATTAAGATGTCTTTTCATTTTTTATTTTAGACATAGACATAACATTTTCTACAATCATGTGTTTTTAAAAAATAGTACCTAAATTATATGTGAATTAAATGTCTTCTCGTAATTCATAAATTTAACAAATTAAATAGTTTTTGATGTGCATCTATTATATGGTACAATTTTTATTTGTAATTATTGTAAATATTCTATATGTTGATATTTCTTTGCATTTTTTCATCATAGGTTAAAGTACATCTAGAAGTCAGTTATAAAATGGGTATTTTATTTATGTACTTTTTTACGATACATTTTTATTGAATCAATCAAAAAGCCACAAACATATAAATAGGCTATGTCGTGTATATGATAACTAATAAATACAATATACAAGTATGTTATAAGAATGTGGTTATATTTTCATCGATAAAACTTAATAATAGTCATATAGTATAATCAAATGTTTTATTTGATTAATATTAAAGTCATTAAAATAAAATGTTTCACACCATATATTTACCTACTTACAAATATAATTACAAAGTATGACAATGGCCACTTCCTCGGCAGTTTGCTCCACCTGGTAGCCTATGGTAATCTAATCTCTTACATGCGTTGCACGTTCGCTGTATGTGAGTTATATGGCGAAAGATAAGACAAACAATCTTATCTAAATAACATATTTAGATGTTACGCAATAATAATATATAAGTATACTATTGAAGACCACAATAATGAAGGCCCCTAAATCCACAGCTTAGTTTTTCTAATTTTAATAAATAATTTCATTCAAATGGTACCTTAGTTAATGATGATTGACACAATTTTCTATTATAAATTGGTATGTAACAGAATTGACAACATTTTTATCAGAAAGAATTGACCTTAATTTTATCTCTATATATTAAATATTATTTATTGTATAGAAATCTTATGTTCATGATAATAGTTCAATCCATGTACCCCATGAAGTTCTATATTATTGTACATTTACATCTACTTTTATAACCTGAATTACTCAAAAATATGTAATAAATTAAGAAGGAATTCAAAAAGGATAAAACTTCTCAAAAAGTTTAAAACTTCGAAAATTGAGTACAATGTGATATAGTCGCCTATATTTTTAATAGATTCTCTAATACGTTTTTCTAAAGTAGCTGAACCATAAATATACACTGCTACGTTGTATAACAATTCTATATACGCATTAATTTTTTAATTAATTTTGAGTTAATTCATGCTTTTCATATCGTGTTTATATTTCTGCCGACCGCTCAAATATATATATTGGCTATTACATATAATATAATACTTTTTTAAAGTTCATTTATACATTGAATATTACTTTATTTCTAATTATATCTAACGATATTATTAATTATGGTGGAAAAATGCGAATATCGTTCAAAATTTGAGATATTATCAGCAAATTATTCAATCAAACATAAAAATCGCGTAAATCATTGTTATAGGCTGCATCAATTATTTGAATTGATTCAATTGTAATAGGAAATGTCCAAACTCTGAGGTCATTAAACTAAATCTTGGAACCATCCTAATATTCGGTAACACTAAACATTAATCAATATGAAATATTATTATATACGTAGTATTAAATGTAGTATCATAAATATAAACTTTTAACAACTAAAATACCAGCCCCTGAGAGAAATTTACAAATGTTTAGTTTGTTTTTAATTTTTAAACATATAATATATACTCATACATAAATGTATTTGGAAATATAACATGTTTTGAGTTGAAGTCTAGTTTATGTTTATGATTAGGATTATGTACAAAACATTTGCTGTTATCTATAGTCTAGAATAGATTTCGAGAAAAGTGATTATGGAAAGAAATCATGATAAAGTTGGACAAACAAGCGTTTTTATGTAGTACGAGAATACTGTTTCCGAAACTGCTAATTTTCTAACATGAATATAAAAATTAAAGACATTATCTGAAAGCCAAAATGGCGGCATGTCACTTATTAACATAAACAACTATAAAAAAATATTTGGTTCTTTATATCTCCAATATATATATTTATTTATATATATTTATATATATTTATTTATATATTTAGATAGAATATTCTAAATTCGAATCTTTATATAATTCGACAACCTTATTCCGAATGATCTTTCAACTTTACTTTTTGAATTTATGGCACTCATAACCTTAAAAGATTTAGTACTTTGTTGCCCATAACATACCTTTCTTGAATACGTCAATGTTTATTATAGGAAAGAGAAGACTTGTAAAAAAAATTCTTATTTCTGAATATGCTCAATTCAAAAACTTTAAATCCGTGAACAATAATAATTCGAAATACATAAAGATCAACAAATTATATTTTATTATGTCACCAGATATTGAAAAGTGATATTTTCGAATAAATCAAAATATTACTATTTCATTTTTATCTTTCTTAATGTAAAATTTTAAAAATTGCTTTATTGAATCCATACATATATAATATAATTCAAAAGTAGAAAGGTCGGTAGAAAAGTTTAAGCTGTATGACGAAAATAAATATTAAAAAATTTAATAAATGAGAGCATCGCAATTATTTTTTTTAATTAAAAAATACTATTTTATTATTAAATATATTTTCAAATATTAACTTTCACGTGGATATGATGACGCAAAAACTTATTTTAAAATTAAAAATTGTCAGTTGTTATTTATATTTTATTTTTTGATATTATTAAAAATATACATGGCTATTTATTAAAACACTATAAAAAATATGTTTTTAAACCAATGATAATTCCAAATACACTATAGCCCTATGCCATGTGACTGGATGTTTTCATAATATTAAAAATCTCGTTATAAATTTTACATTAACCAAGTATAAAAATTTTAGATTAAACTGAATAACATTTGAATTATCTATTTTCAAAAGATTGAGTATAATTACATTGTCCGACAGATCGACTGTTAAAACAATTAATTGCTTATTTTTTCCAAAACGTCGCTGTCGTATAGCGTGATATTGCAGTGTGAAGTATTCTATATACCTCTGTCTAATATTTGCAAATCTGTGTGTTAAGTAAGTTATTATTATTTTAAGAAAAGAAAGCTACAAAAATTAATATTTTCTTTAAATTTAATCAGCATCGAGTGCTTTATTGTAAAAATAATTCTATTAACATGAGAAATATTAGAGTATTTTATAACTGACCCAGTGTCTAATTCTGTTTGGAAAAGATGAATATTCATATTGCGATAGAGCAGAGACATAGCACTAGATGATAGAGCATTTTCAGTCTAATTACTAACTGTCTCATTTGAAGTTTTTTTTAAATATACCTGTTACTTATCTATGAATATTCCGTGATATTATAAGAAAGAAAATACCTATTTTTATACTTGAATTTTTTACTTTATATTTTAAAATGTCCTTTTATATATTAGTTCTAAAAAATTATATATCTTATAATTATCTTATATTGTTATATAATATAACAAAAATCAATGCATTTCAAAATTAACTATTATTTTCTATTTATTTTTGTTGTTGGGAAATATATAATGTATACTTTGAACAAAGTCACCCTGTATCACATACTTTCACGATTTTAGATATTTCACAATGCGAAAATATAAATGTGTAACATTGGCTGGAATAAGGGAAACGCATATAATTATTTTCATTCGATTTTTAAGTGATTTTAATAGACGTATTTTTACCTTTTATCGAAATATTTTATATAATTATATTTATTGCGATTTTTTTCATTACAAAATTAGTATTAAAAATTAAATCAAAGATATAGTTGACAAAAGCAAATGAAAACGATATTATGGAAAATTTAGTAAGATTATACATTTTCCAAAGTTAAACATTTATTTTTATTATGTTACAGTTGATTTTGTCTTATTTATTTTTGTTCTTTTTTTGTTCAACTGTTCGAGATTATATTGTGTAATTTTTTCACATGTACCATATACAGTCAAATATATTACTTTAGCGTATTTTCGATTTACAGGTTTGACAAGATAATAAAAATGCAATATTCTTCGATAGTCCATATTTGACCTTGTACAGCAGGATCTTCATCCTTAATACGTCGAGACTTACTTTTTGACACCAAATGTGTCCTAAAGTTAATCTATGGATAAATGTGTGGTTAAAATATAAAATAGGTCATATATCCAAAAGTAGCCAAACGTGTACTGTACAATCATCGAAATTTTCATCTTAGATACTACGCCAATATATGAATTTTGACACTAAACTTTTTTTGTATGTTATTATGTTCGCAAAGTGAAACTGTGGAAAATATCTCATAATTTTGAAAATAGATCAAATAGGCCCATATCGACAAATTTGTTTCTGTAAAAAATTGAGTTTTCAAAGTCTATAAGTATTTTTTAAAACTTTTTGTACTGAATGTAATATAGAGACTCGTCAATCATTGAAAGAAAAAATATATTTAAAATTGGTATCATTTTTGTTTACATTTAGACTTTTACAACCTCAAATTATTACATTTTAAAAGTTGTTATTTTGTCGAATTATGATTAGATTTTTATTTCTTAATCATTTCGAAAAATAAGTTTGAAATTGTTACACCAACTCTTAATCATTATGTTTTACATTATTCAATAATACCCCAATTATAATTAGAACATGTATATTCTTAAATACATAAGCTCTATTTGATTCTTTAATAGCTATATTTAAAGAGTAGGTATCTATAGTTATTTGTGGTTCTAACAGGAGCTGTTAGAACCACAATTATAACTAAAGATGTACATGTAACTCCAACGTACACAGAAAAGAAAAGAGAAATGATATTCTCAATTTTTTTAGCTTTAAAGATCAATAAGTATTTTTATTTCATTCATTATTACACAATTTTCAAACAAATTGTTAAATTTTGACTTGTGATGTTACAAACTTTAAATTCATAATTATAGAAATTAACCATTATAGGTTATTGTGTAAACATACTTTATAGTTATGAACATTCTAAGAAACTGCCACTGGTGTTAAGACATGATAAAATGTATGTGCAAACTATTGTTATTTTATAAATTATAGTAAAATGCCGAGTATGACGAAAATGACGCGACTTTGGAGATTACATTTTTTATTATCGTTACACTGAACGAATTATATTTTTATTGTGTATCTTTTTTAATGTATTAGAGTATGTGTTAGCAAATGTATAAACTGAGAAATACACAATTGAAGCTTCATTCAAGAGGTCAGTAAGATATTGATTTTATAAATAATATTATTTTTTATGACACCGTTTTCTTTTGTAGTTCAATAGACACGCAAGCATTATTAGTCTGCGATAATATTAAACAACCAGTGAATCATTGCTGTATAAAACAGCGAAGGTTTTTGTGCGTCAATCCTTTCATGCATATGGTGGACTCAGTTCGTAAATCGTTTATGTTTGTTTATGAATGGATATCGCAGTGAATACTGAAGGAACCTCGGCACTATGAAGAAACGAAATTTTGTTTTAAATATATGAATAAATGGTGCAACTATATCTGAGTGTGCTATAATTTTAGTAAATATTACATGTAATTATGAGTAAATAGCTAGGGTAAGGCTACGTTTTGATATTCGAGTGGAACTCTATCATGCGGTTTGGCCGTTTTGCTCCAATTTGTACCTCTACTAATATGTTATGTTTTCAATATTTGTATATTTTGTTGAATGTATGAAATATTAAATATATTCTGTTGAATGGAATTTTTAATAATTTATCCATATTTATTTTTAATAATAAAATAGTTTTACGTTTTTAACAAAACGCTGTGTTGTTAAAGTAGAATACTTTAATTTGGAAAATAGCGTAGCCTACTGTTATTTGAAATATCTAACAATTATTGTATTATTTTAAATATGTTACTGAAGTTATATAATTGCGTATATGTCAGGATATTAATAATAATAGTAGTTTATTTTAGGTGTGCACTGCAGTACGTGTTGGAACAAAAAATGATGTATGGTAAAATACAGTTGATATAGCATTAGGAAAGTGCAAAGGTGTGTAGTCCAATGCTGGGGGAGAGACTACAAAATGAATATGTTACAACAATGATTTATTATTTATGATGTACAGTATTCTTTAAAAATCCTATTTTTTAGTAAAGTTATTTATAAATGGCCCCTAGGATTAAAATATTACAGGAGTGTTTTCATATAAATAATATATATATTTATTTATATTTATATAAATAATATATATATTTATTTATATTTATATAAAAATATATTCATATTTATAATACTATTTGTAATATTTATTTTATATAATTATAACTTTTAACGTCATACTATTTTTAGAGATCAAATTAATCAACAAAATAAACGAAAAACTTTCTGTACAAATAATTAAATATAAAATTAATATTACAAATGATATAAATAAAATTATGTATTATAACAATAGTGTTACAAATCCATGTAGTCAAATTAATTTTTAAAAATATTAAAATTATTCTAGTCAATTTTAAGTTAGATCGGATATATCTTTTTACCTTATCAGATGATTTAAAAATGTGCATAATTAACAAGTTACATTATTTGTTTTAATGTACTGAGCAATATTCGATATTAATAGTCCATAATTTAATTTATCTATTATAAAACAAGAATACGATAAAAAATAAAAAGGAATAATTAAATAATATATCTACATTTAAATACAATTAGCAAATTATAAAATAAAAAAAATAAACAAGACTCTATATGCTTAGAAAATGTTTATTTATTTTAATAATAAATTTACTGCAAGTTAGCACCGCAGCGAGTTTGTATAGAATTTGTTTGTACATTATTATCCCTTTTACTATAAAATATAGTGTCACCGTTAAGTATACGTCATTTTTTCCAGATAAGAAACTTAATCCAGATTATATATCATATAACAAAGACAGCGAAAACTAAGGCACATTGGGGGGGTTTCATAATTGATTGTTAATAAAATAATTAGCCACGTTTTCAAGAAGTGGCAGTCTGTGTGATCTTTGTGCACGGTGCACCGAACTTTTCAATGAAGCAGGAAATTTGATAGAAGCAATGCCACTATAAGTATAGTTAGTACCTATATAACCAACACAATTTAATATTTAAGTTTTCATTTCTATAATGATTTTTCTTTGCTCAGTTGGTATCTGTGGCATGCTATCAATAACACTTCACTAAAAGATTTTGAACTATTATAGTCTCAGTATAAATAAAGTCAGAAACTGCCTTTTTAAAAGTTGCTTATAAATATGGTTGCATGTCAAAACATTAACATGACATAACTCTGTATAGATGGACAAATTAATTTTAATTATGTGTCCCTCTGATAATTATATTGATTTCAATAAACAAACAATTAAATGAAAAATTCTAAATTGAAAAAATTATTTAAATATAAATATTTGTTTATTTGAATTAAAAAAATTATTAAATTGACAAATAAATAATTAGTCCCTCTAGACAGATGAATATCAGAATCATTTTTATTTATTATTATACCTATATTATTATTATCATGGTCATGTTATTTTGTGGTAATGTTTTGTCATGACACCATGGCATAAATATTAACAAATAAGTCAAAAGTCAGATTCATATATATACATGTAATTAATTTACTCCGAATATACATTATTAAATCTTTAATTAATTTTTTAATTAAACTTAATGTCTATTATAAACCATGGTTTTCCACTATGTTTAATTTTATATTTTAAATTGATTTTTATTACTTAAAATATATTTTATACATTATTATATATTGTGATATTAATTACTTTATAAACAGGAATTCTTTTGTATATATTATTAATAAAATCAAATTTAACTTACATTTAATAAAATGTTTATAACATGATTAAAGTATATTTAAACATAATATCTAAATTTACAAAAAATTTTGCTAAATTATAATGTAATAAAACCATTCATTCTTTATTTTTATTTATGTAATAGGCATTTAATAATTATATTTCATAGTTCACTTATTTCATTCACTTATTGACATTGGTATTATAATACTACTATAAATTAAAAGAAAAATAAACATATGTAATCAATGTCATTGTATAAAGGCATGAGATTCTTTCAAGGGATTGTTTCTCGAGGCTGTCATAACCATTATATTATCTTAGTACAGTACTAATACAGTTTTGAATTTGCATTTCTCAAAACTATCTTAGAACTGTACTAAAGATAATACAGTGGCTGCAGAAAATGATTGAAAGGCAGTTGCAAATTAT
>JAUZND010008306.1:0-10000 GCA_034780555.1 Coelogynopora nodosa
GGGGGCCTGTCATAGTAATGGGACCTTGATCAAAATTTATTCTAGAATTATATAGCATAAAACTGCAAAAATCCTTTTAAAATTAATGTTTATTGAAATTATAAAAAAATTTTACAAAAAGTGGGGGGGGGCCTAGAGATACTCAGGCCTCCACAGGTTAAAAAGTGAGGGGGGGCTGGGGCCCACCACTTCCAACGCGCCTGGCTATGATGCCTATGACATTCATAAAAATATTAACATTTTTAATAGTTGATTTATAAGAGAATACTCATGGATCATGAACAAAATGTTTAAAAATTACCTTCAGTTTATCAATTTTAAAATCATTGGTAACATCTAATATCCATTCTTTACCCTCTTCATTTATTATTCGTAATTTAAGGTTATGAAGTCGTTGGAAGGAAGGTGGCTCTTTATCGTTCACGAACATTATCAATCAGTAATGAAATGGTGACCAAATGTGAGGGGAAAATGTAAATAACTCTTAAAGTCTTTGAAATGTTTTAAAACAATAATTATATTGATATTAATTTAAATAATATAGAAATAAAAACAATGTTTTTTGCATAGTAATGTAAAAATATATGTTACTGTCTGTAATTAAAAATGTGATCATTATCACTAAAATAGTCCCTTAAACTTTTTATGATATTAATTATAATAAATCACCATTTAAACGATATTAAGCTGTTTTTTTAATTAAATACTTGTAATCGCCTTTTACTTTGCTAATTTAATGTTCATAATTAATATAATTTTAATACCTTTCAGTGATGATTTTTGTCAGGTTTTAATGTACAAATATATATCTTTCCATATATCTTTAATATGCCATGATCTAAATAATTGTACAGTCTCCTAATTATTTAACCGAAAATAGTTAGAACCGAAGTTTAAATATCCTCATCATTCCTTTATCAAAAAGTTCAAAGCCATAGTACGGCCTGGTAAATAATTATTGATTCTTTAACCCGTCATCCGTGAGCATATTTTGTAGTATTTGCTCCCTAGAGATGGGGTCTGAACCCGCCCCCTTAAAAAGCAAACTTCTTAATCATCCGATTAAGCTGCAGAAATTTGGTATATAAATAACTTCTAACGACTTGCCGAGTTATTTTTCTTTTCAAAAAAATTAATCATTTAATATCATGTTATGACCTGACTAAGCCATAAGGTTATGGAAAGAGACCATATATGATATAACTTTTTATCAATGCAACCAATAATTAATTGACTTAATTCTCTTGTATTTGATTCATTCCAGATCTCGTCGAGATCTATAATAATTTAGTATATTTATATTATCATGCTACTATTATAAATAAGATATATATATTATTATGAAATTTATGTTTCTTTTTTGACCCCCGCTTTGATAATTTCTAGTTCTTTTTTAAAATGTGTTTTGTGCTGGTGTTGAGGATTGGAATAGAATCAATATCTTTATTTACTATTATAAGTAGTATAAATGTAACTTGGTTATTATTTTAAATGGCTAATTATTTTGATATGCAAGGTAAAATCTATTTATTACAATAAACTTTTATTTTACAAGTTTTAACTCCTAGTATCATCGGAAAGCAAAAAAACCCAGCAGGGTAGGGCTTTAAAATAGTTCAATAATAACTCAGTAATCTCTAGTATGCTAAAATATTGGAATTAACATTTTTAGTTAGATAAAAAGTATTTTATCCTGAGTAAAAAATCCGGGTCCGTTTAATAAAAAAAACTACCTTTCATTGAAAAAAAAGATAGTTATACCCCCTCCACGGTCGAAGGGTTAAAATGACGTCGTTGTTGATTTCGCTACAAATTAAAACGATTCCATTTTAACAATATAAATTAAGTTACAAATAAAATTTGATATGATTCGATGAATAATAAAATATTGACTGTAATAGAATCAAATCAAGGTTTCTTAGGCCATACCCATTGCTGACCATAAAACAAAATTAATAAAACTATTCATGCATAAATGTTAGTTGAATTGTTAGAAGTACTCATTTAATATACAATTTTTTAATCTGAAATGATTTGCTTGCCAATGATTGAATATTTAGGTTAATTTAGGAGAAAAGGGTTGAATGAAAAGAATATGTTTAATCTTAGTTAAATTAAATGAACACATACGCAAATAATTAGACTAAAATTTTGGCAACAGGAATGTATATTTTATATAAACTTTTACAATTACGAAAAATTATCTAAATTCTTAAGTGACTAATTTCACATGTTGCTGAATTAACCAATATGTCACATTTCAACGGTGTATTATAATATGTAAAATAAACGGAACAGATATGATAGTTTTTATTACTAAATAAATAAACATGATATATGTTACAAATCAAAATAAGTAACCAGAAAAATAAACCTAGAAAATATCTTTGCAGATAACAAGAAATGCAGTTTACTAAAGTCAAATGGTTACTATATGGTCGACGTCAACCGGAAGGCAGACTGAGGATGCGAACGACGATTTCCGAGCTTGGTCAAAGGTAAAATTGTTATACAAACTAAATCTTTGTAAATATTAATGCCAAAATGCCTGAATTCAAATTCAGTATGGCGTAAAAATGAAATATACAATATACCTAAACATCAATTCAAGATTATAACGGTTATACAATTTATAGTATGTACACAGACACAAATATCATTAAAGTGTTGATACCATTAATAAAATAATAACTGGATAATACACTGCACAAAACAACGAGTAATCTCAGAAGATTGGCACAAATGTTGCAACTGACTTAATAATAGGAACTAGCAAGGCGCCTTTTTTAAAAAAAATTAAGCTCTATACTGAATTTGTTCCACCTAAACCGGATGAGTTTAATTTAGATGTCGCTTGATAGAACAAAGTCAAAATGTTTTTACTTAGCTTCTATGTATTTATCTTCTCTAAATCAGACTCACTTAAAATGCAAATCGGACGCATGTTTAGACCTTGTACCCATAAATAGAATAAACTATGCGGTATAAACCAGAATTCAATTAATAAATTACACTGTATCCCGGAGAATATAATAAGCCTATATACATTTCACTTGGTCTAGAATATTATTATCCCTTAAACTATATTTAACGATTAGTTTAAAACGTATATTTAATACAGTTATATACCGGTCCATTTTCATTAGTGATTTACGGAAATTGAAACAGACACAAGTACACTGTAATTACCATAGTAAAAAGGTTTCTGTTTCGAGAATTATTATAGATTTTTGTGAAATCTGGACGATCCATAAAGTGGAAGATATTTTCTAAATTTCGACAGTCTCTTTCTTATTGGAGAAGTTGACAGTAATTAACTAAGAAATATTTGAACAAGCCATATAAACACTGAACTACAGTATAATAGGATATCAGCTTGAGAAATGTAGCTGGATTTTAACCGGCTCCAGCTATATTCCTCCCCTTAATGTCGTTTGCTTCTCCGTCCAGGGGTAGATGCGGCAACTTCAGCTGATCCTGAGGGACTTTGACTCCGACTATTGGAGGAGGTCTCGAGCACCGACTTCCTGTTGCGTTTACGAGCTCTGCTCGACTCTGTCGCACTGCTTGACACGTCTGATTTACCTGAAATAAAATATTTAAAAGCAACACTATGGCATGGTGCCTGCGTCTCCAGTCACATATTTCTTCAGACTTGAGAAAGTATTTTGCAGATCCTATAATAATTTTTGTTAAATAAATAAAGTATATCGTATAATTTAAGACAAATCATAACAAAAAAACGTATGATCAGCCATCTTAAATTGATTTTATAAATTATTTAAATTATCAAATTAGATATTTTAAATTATTTATGAATAAAATTTTACAAATAGAATATAATATAGATTAATTACTATTTAAGAAATATATAACGTACACGCTTTTATTAAATTTTTTGATGCATTTCAATATATTCCTGTTTTATTGTTTTTGATCAAATTCGACACAATTATCTTTAAAATAGAATAAATGGACTATGTCAAGGAGGTACAAATTATTATGATAAATGAAAAGCACACTATAATTAGAACTAAAAATTACACAATCATAAATTCTTAATCTACTAACTAAACACATTAGTAAAAAGAATGTTGGTTTTATTGTTAAAACCAGAAGCGCCAAGAGTCAAACTGACCCACCGTTGGTCAATCGTCTACTACTCAAAATATACTGAGGCAATCATCTTGAAATTGTCATCACCTGACTAATTATATGAATTGAATGCACTTTCAATTCAATATACTCTCGTAGAATATACTGGAGAACATGACACAAATAGGGCTAAAAATAGTCACTTCAGACATTTTAAATATTCTGGTTGTATGCTTTCGGGTTGAAACTATAATTGATCACAAACAAAATCAGAATATATACGTTCTGCTTATTGACAACCATTATGATGTCATTAGAGATAAAAATTATATTTTTCATATATTTCCCCAATTACCCCCAAATTATAATGAGCACATCTCGCTAAATAGACAGCTAAGTCAGAGTCTATTTAGAAAATAAATGACATAATTATAGTCACCTTATAAAACCATACAACACTGTACTAAATTGTGATAAATTTTAACTACATATTATGTTTATAACTGATGCTAGATGTGTTATTTTGTACCCTCACCCCCATCATAGTTAACTTAACACTTACTTACTTTTTCCTTTCCGTTAATAACACCACTTGAAAAATTTAACCCAATGTTTGAAGCAATAAAGAATGGGTGTACATTACGCAATAATTAATTAGATAACATATTGAAATGTTGGTAACTGTTGGTAACTGTAGTAACCAGTCTGAATATTAGTTCCAATATATCAATTTTCTGCTATATTTCAATTCGTTATAATTTTTTGCGATCTTATCGATTGGCAAATTTATTGATGCATGTAGAGAAGACTATATTATGTAATGTAATCTACATACCTATTCGTTATAATAAATATTTCTACCACAAAAAACCACTCAAATAATAAATAGGTTATTGTTTGAAAAACCAATCATTTTGGAAAACAATTATACATTAATAAATTGAACTAGTTAGCCTTGACAGCCCTAATATTCAATTAGACCGCTGGCTAACTTGACTATTTTTTTTAAATAACAAACAAAACGGCATTAAATACAGAGAAAAAGTGGATTAGATAGATAAAGATAGTCTTTTCAGAATGGGTGAGAAAAATTTTAAATTGAGCCAAACAATGGAAACATTATGAGGTACGAAGAGGTAGGGATAAATATATTGCAACTTACTATCATCCACAGCCTTTGCAGCAGTTTTAATCTTTGACTTAGACACAGCTCGTGGAAACTGTTGCTGGACGACATCTGTGAAATCGTCAGGAAGAGAAAATTCTCGCTCCTTCATTGGAAAGGGAACAATTTCTGATTCGTGCTGTCAAATATCAATGTTAACATTTAATAAAACTTTCATCAAGCGATTTGTATAAAGATATTGTAACATATCATTTGAAGTAAAACATTTTACCCCAGCTAAGTAGATATATAAAAGAAATAAAACAACCAGAAATATACAAATTAAAAAAAGTTTATGGTAATACTACATAGCTTTTATAGTTTATATTGGATGTCTTATTCTTTTTAATTCATTATTTATATTATTGAAAAGAAATTATCAAAAAAAGTTTGATTTAAATTCAGCATCAGGAAGTACTTGATTACAGAATACCAGAAGCAGCATATTAATTAACAATCTAATAGCAATAATGTATTATGTGAAAATTTTGCATTATGTTTGTTATTATTTTAAACTTATTTTACAAAAATATAAGAACGTTAAAAATGTAAGATGGCTTTTAATATAAAATTTCAGTATATATTGGAAGTTCCAGTATCGGAAGCCACCCTGCATTTTAGACTATATATATATATATATATATATATATATATAAAACGGTAAAATTAAAAGATATTTGAATACAAAGCAGACATTATACATACAAGAGCCTCCATACAGTAGAAATCATTTAGATGGTTCCAAATTTCTTCAATCGGAATATAACCACTAGGAATCATTTCATTCAACTTGGACGAAATATACATCATCTGAAAGTGGCGGTCTGGTCCAACAGGTTTGTGGCCCATCATTGCCAACAGTAACTTTACATCCATTTCGACATTCCACTCCATAGTCGAGACAACTGAAAACACAATTAATAAAAATATTGCAATTATGTGTTGTCGGGGTTTTATGAATAATTTTTTTATTTTATTTAAACAAGCATATGGCCGAATAAAGTAACTATAGGCCCTAGCATGGAGATTTTGGGGAATGAAGACAAAATCCTTTTATAAGAAACTTATCCTGTTACACCAGTTTCATACATTAGTAATTTAAGTTTCAAATATAATTTTTTAATAATTATACTTTTTAATTAGGTTTTTAGGTTAAATAATAAAAGAAGATTTGTTAGGATGAGTGGGAGGAGGCCTGCTATTGCTCTCGATCATGGAAATAATTTAGTCCTAAAAGGTTCTGTATTAATAAAATAATTGAATTGTTTAACATTTGTTTACTAGGACAAAGATATCGAAGGAGAAAATAAGCACAGAAAGAAGGTATGTGTAAAATAAAATCGTTCAAGTCACAATACATAGAGTTTTATTGATTTTTTGCTGACTGGCATCTCAGCATGAGATACTATTTAATGCCATGGCGACAGCTTTAACCAAATTGGCGGACAGTTTGTTATAGAATGTTACATATAGCAAAATATCTTCCAATCTGGTTTTCCCCATCTAAAATTATTAATCGAAAAACCATGACTTATGGACAATTATTTTAAGTTCGCTCAATTCCTGTCCAACTAAATTTCATACGGAGCACCTGTAATCATCAAATTATATGTTAAGATTCTATCTAAATTAAAAGAATAAACAATATATACTTGATTTCTTCAACTTCTTCTAACCGTAGCTCAGCAACATAGACATCAGTTTAACCCCCAGACTGTCTGCATTGAGTTTGATACCGCAATGATAAATGCTGTATAAATTTTGTTTAAATCCTCGTTTAAATAAGTTCAATTTTACTATTAAACATTTTACTATTTTCTAACATTAAAAAAGGTGTTTATGTAGATTTTACTCAATTCATATTTGTAAATACTCTTATACTATTAAATAGTAGATACATTTTATTTTCTATATTTGTTAATATTTTTCATAAGTATGTTTTTAATTAATTATTATTTTTTTTAAATGAGTGCCCATCACATATGTCCATAAATCAAAAGTTCAAATAGTGAACCTCTTTATAATATCTTAAATGCACACAAATCAGGAAACAACAAGACACTGGTATCTATCTAAGAAAAGTTGTATTTTATGATCCTTAAATAAATGATTATTTAAAAACGATAACAAATTTAGATAAAAATTACACCATAAAAACTGGTTGGTTGTTTTTATCATATGTATGTCAAAATGTAATTCTTATTAGTGTAGATTATATTCTAGGAGTGTATTGTTACTAGTAAAACTGTTACATTATTGTTTCTGCTCAATAATGTCTTATATATATTAAAATGTCTCTTATACAGTTCTTTAATTTGTTTTTTCATAATTTAAGATTTTAATTGAAGGGATTGTGCAACAAAACTCTCAACTGTTACAAATGTTACAACTAAAAAGAAAGAAAATTTTGAAAAATAATATATCATATGCAATAGAAATCTAATATCAAAGTTATATCTCTTCTTTTTCTAATAACTGATTAGGACATTCTGTACAAGCTTCACATGGCACTCATTGGACCGATAGTGTTTTTCTGACTGTGAGAAGGGCTAGTCTGTGATTGTCTTTGGGAAAAAGATTAACGTTTTCTTAGGTATTGACATCTCCTTTTCAAGGGACAATGTAAAGCTATTGCTAACTAAAACAACTAAGTATTGAACTGTTTCTATATACCACATAAAGTCTTTGAATCAATCAATTGAGTGCCTTCTTTTAAATAAAATGTAATAATACAAATAACTGCTATTATAATTTTTATATACAGAACTTTTTTTTAAAAAGAGGCTATTTCCAATGAAATTAGGTCCCTGTAAATAGAAAATTGGAACACGCTAATTTCGTCAATCAAGCATCAAATGCAAAGGAAAGTTGTATCTGGAAAGAGGCTTTACTGGGATTGTCTATAATTTGAATAATGCCATGTTTTGACATATCTGGAACCACATTAAATATCAGGGTTGAACACTTTGTTTGACAAAACGCATTGGCTGTCTTAGTGCCAACAAATAAAGACACATTTGATAAAAAATTTCTCCACAGTCTTAGACGTTAAATTGGGGAATGAAATAAAATAAAGTACCCCCCACCAAAAACAGTTTATCAAATATTTGCACTGATCTAGAAAATCATTGAAATAACTCTGTAATTTCCATAAATTTATCATGCCTGGTCTGGTCTACTTTTGATATGAAACTTCAATTCAGGGTGTGTTTGATGTGCATGGGAACACTGTCTTGAGACATAAGTGCAGTAGTTCCACAAAGAACGTATCTGGTATCCACTTTTGATATGAAATTTTAATTCAGGGTGTGTTTGATGTGCATGGGAACACTGTCTTAGAACACGAGTGCAGTTGTTCCACAAAGAACGTATCTGGATCATCAGGCACCAACAGTTAAGCTTGGGTGCATGCAACATCACATCTCAATGGCATCCAGATTTTTTGTTTCAGTCTCTTATGATGCGCCAGCCTCCAGTCATAACCAAGAGATGTCTAGTCGTATTCATAAAGCTCTGTGAAAATTCTCAGAGCTCCGCTATTATTTGTAGAGGTCCGCGAGGATTTCTCACGGAGCTCCGTGAATATTAGCACACCTAGGGTAGTATTCATAAAGCCGCGAAACTTTGTACTTTTACCAGACACAATTTGCCACAGAAACTTCAATCGATAAATTATGAATTAGTGGATGCCTGCCAAAACGTGTATAATATATTGTTACTTGCACTGAAGGAAGTCACTCCGTATCCTTATTATTAAATATGCCTCTGTTTAATACTTCAGAAGAAGAATATATAGTACTGTAGAGTTTTATATAAAAAACAGTACCACACTCGACGCTACAGGGAGATCTTCGGATTTCAACAAAAAGCGGACGATGACGTGGGAATTGCTAACCACAAATTTAAACGCTTTTAATCCTAATTGCAAAAAAATGTAAAACAAGTGAGGGATAAAGTTACTTGTATACGCCGAATGGCCAAAGAAAAAAATTTCAACAACAAAAAAAGGAACTAAACAAAACGGGAGGAGGAGTTAATGCATCAATACAGATGACTCCAAACAAAGAAAAAATTGCCGCATTCCTAGCAAGCACAGCTAGTTTTTCCGGGATTGAGTGCCCAGTCGAATCAGGCGTTGAATGGAAAAGTCCTGCACCTAAGCCTTCGACACAAGAGGATGTTTATTTCTTTATCAATTTCTTTATTTATCAATTCAATGTATCCTATATAAAAAATAAGGGAAGCTAGAGATAAGCCTCGACAATATATGTAGAATGTCTCAAATTTATAACTATTCATTAAAGTTTTGATGTGCCATTGTTTTCAAGTCCAGAATGCACTGCGAAGCGAATAATACTAGATGAAACCAGTGAAAATAAAAGTATGTATATGTCTAATCATCATCTTATATTGAAGAATGTCTCAAATGTATAACTATTCATTAAAGTTTTGATGTGTCATTGTTTTCAGGTCCAGAATTCACTGCAAAGCGAATCATACTAAACGAAGCCAGTGAAAATAAAGGTATGTTTATGTCTAAACATCATCTTATATGCAGGGCACCTAACAGACATTTCTTAAATTTCCGGAAAAGGTTATCCATGGGCCCATGGCTCGGCGGGAGCCGCGCCTATAAACCGGCGCGTAGCGCCGAATTTGTTTTGACTTTTCAATCTAGATTGCATAAAAATACAACTAAAAGATTGCTGTTGTACTGTATTTATGTTGTATAATTTTCTG
>JAUZND010008309.1:0-30316 GCA_034780555.1 Coelogynopora nodosa
TACATTTATACTGGTAGTCACTACTATACATTTATACTGGTAGTCACTACTATACATTTATACTGGTAGTCACTACTATACATTTATACTGGTAGTCACTACTATACATTTATACTGGTAGTCACTACTATACATTTATACTGGTAGTCACTACTTTACATTTATACTGGTAGTCACTACTATACATTTATACTGGTGCATAATTTTCTTCTTAGTAAGAACTAATTCATATGAAAAGATAACTGTCTCACTATCAAAAAAGTGTATCGCGCATGAAGCTTAGCGTTTTCATAAACTTTTAACAAAGAAGATGGTAAACATCTATATTTTTAGAGTAAAATTTTACGTTTTTAAAATTTGTCACGAATTGTAGTATATATCACTTCATTACTATATTTTTGAATAGAATAAAACATTAGTTTAAATCATTAGCAAAATGTAAAATTATACAATTTTATTAGTACTTTTAATATAGGATAAAACTTTAGTTTTACTTAATTTCAAAAGTAATGCATGACGGCGGTCTACATTGATTTGTTTCAAAATATATGCGGACATTATCTGATTTAGTTCCAAGCAGTATATAATACTAATTATTGATCAGCGTATACTAAATGTTAACTTACGGTGTCCTATTCAAATTCATTCACACATTTAATTTAATATATATATTGATAAACAATGGTAATATTTTGCAATGTTCTTATTGGAATTTGAAAATCAGTTTACTTTCGTTATATTTAATTTAATTAAATGTATTGTATTAATTTATTTTAATATGATTTTATATTCTTAAATATTATTTTTCTATTCGAATATTTTGAACTGTATCACCATTCTAATCATAATGCTTATGAACTTTTTCAGAATGAACTAATTTATCGGAACAAAAGTTTGATTAATTTTGTTTTGTTTTACTGCCTCTGTGCCGCAGAAGTGGTCATTCTGTCAGGTGACAAACCTTCAGAGTCAAAACTGGTAACTTATTAGTATCTACATTAAATATAATTATATATTCAATTCAGTTATGAGATTGAAACAGAAATGTTTACCATTAAAGAAGAAACTATATAAACTCATAAATGGTGACAAATTAGCTATTATTCCCTTAATGGTAACAAAAATTTATCCCCTGCTCAGTGGGATCCTAAAGATGCTATAATTAAATAGATTGAAAAATAATTAAAAAGCCCAAAATGTTTGGAATGTATGTTTAGGTTTATTGTGAACTCTTTTCAAGCAGGTAACAATAAAATAAATTAATATGCACATTATATAACTATTATTATTTAAAATTTATTACAATTTAAAAAATGTAAGATTAAAAATATGTATAATAGATAGGCTAATTTCAACATCAATTTAACAATAGTAAAATAAAATCAATCAGACAGTTTAATATAGGTTAATAGATATGATTTGGTAGGAATTAAATGGTCTGGTTAGCAATGAATGATCTTCTAATCATCCAACTTTTTCACTGATGTTCTGTTAGGGTATCCACGGTGTAGTGACCATATTTAGTTAAATTACTATCATATACAATAATATAATACATTTAACTCCCACATAAGATAATCAAAACATTACAATACTTTCATAAAAAATGTCCGTAAAGAAAATATATCATCTTTTTTGAATCCTCAAAATTGTATTCCAAAATTTGAAATACCTGATTTTTAAGGTTGTTTTGCAAATTATACTTTCTTTTAATTTTATTCCCTAAAAAATTCTTAAACAACGAATTTTATATGCACAACTTACACAATTAGCTAAACGATTATGTACAACAAGTAAAGTCTGCCTAATCTACATTCATCATATAACTTATTTTGCCTTTAAAATATAATACAATTTATATACATTAAACAGGAAGTCATATATCCCTTCTTGTGGCTTTCAATTAAAATAAATCTGTTTTTATACCGTTTAACATTTTAACCATCTCTAATACAATTTGCTCTATATGTAATTAGCAACATAAATTTAAAAAGAGTCTAATTAGTTTTAAATATCCACCTTCTCCAAAACAATGCATATATTTAAACATTAATCAATAATGTAGTTTCTCCTATTTGTAAACAAAATTGACTCTGTTTTTTTGTAAAGCTAGGGTTAGGGTTAGGGTAAAAGGCAATATAGTAGCCACTAAGGCAACCTTTAGATGCAGATTTGAGCGGAAAGTTGTGTTAAGTTTAAAAATGTAAAGATCTTGTGCCATCTTAGGAATATTAATATTCAGCGGGAGGAGATTATATTATGGGAAGATTAAGATAGTAATTACTTGACGAAAAAAGGATTAGGATTCAAACTGATACACAGTGCCATGTCAAAGTGAAAAGGATCAACGAGCTTTTGCCTGGACACAAATCCCATTACAAAAATAACTACAAAAGAAGATGTAAATATTATTTACAAATTTTTATGTAAAAAATCATATAAAAATGTAAATTTAAAATAATCACATAAAAAAGTAAACAAACTATAAACAGGGCTTTCTTCCTAAATAAATCAATTAAATTAAAGAGAAGATAGTTTTATGAAATGGAATTTTTGATATAATAGCTTTCTCAATTGTAAAAGTGAATTACAATATATATAACTATAACGTATAATTGATAATTGTAATACAAATTATGAGGTATTTAAATAATATGTAAGTAAAATGTATTTGGAACAACATTTTATATAATTAGAGTAAAGCTTTTGATTTTCAATCTTTTTCAATGCATAACTAATTAATTGTGAAGCCAGATACTAGAGTAGCTAATTTTTTGTATGCAACTTATCTCCAGAACTAAACACTTCAGGAATCAACTAATTGAAGGTTCAATAACAATATATGGTTGGTAACACATTTTCCACTGACAAGCGAAATTCCACTGACAATTGTATCTACAGAATCGTTGGACCTAAGAGGTTTCCCGACCAATAAAAATCTGCGCAATGGCCACATTATGGGGGTGTAATACATTTTCATATGCAAAAGTTAATGGTTTTTTGTCTGCAGTATAGCCAAGCAAAATAAAAACCAAATATCTAATCAATATTAACCCTGACGTGCAAGGTCATTGAGAAGTCATACCTTGTCAAAAGCACTGGTGCGTGATATACCGGATACATTTTCAACTACACGATACAACGTTAATCGAAAGCACAGTGTTGATGATGATTATTTCCTTTCGTGCATGGCAAGACAGAAGTACACATATCGCGATGAGGGCTCTTTTCCTAGCTTCACAGCAACAATGAGTGAATTCCAGGATCCACTGAAGTTTGATGTTACAAATACGTCATTTGTACCCATCATTCCAATCCATATGTCGCAACCGAAATGGACACTATTTACATCCATGATTAACTTTCAAGATGCCTTAAACAAAAGAATTCCTTGGAATGGGACCATTTCACATAGAGAAGATTGTCATCGTTTGCATTGGGAAGTTTTTAAGCTGTTTCGGCATTGATCTGGCTTTAATTGAGACTGAAGCCTTTGGCAAGCTTGTTGTAGAGAATAGGGCCATGACTGGAGGTCACTATCGCAAAGGCAAGGAAGCAATGAGTCTTGTATCAAAGGTGAGGACAGTTCTTATGTTTGAGAAGTTTCAACCTGACCAAGATAGTACTAGTTGTGAATCAAAACAGCAAATAGACACCATGTAAACTAAGATGCAGCAGGCTTTAGATGTTGATCGTGCAGAGTTCAGAGGAATTTGGCAAGAAAGCAAGATTTTACATGCAAACTTAAAGAAGTCTTTCACAGAATGGAAAGAAATGGCCTGGAGTCAGAATGTGAGGTACTGGAGGTTGTGGATGGTTTATGTACCATACTCTCCGACAAGGCAGTTCAGTAGGATTTGACATAGTACTTGATAAGTGTTACAATAAACCCGCCGAGGTTGCTGGAGGTATCATTGAGATGACTAGACAGAAAGAAGTCCTATGGAATCTCCTAAAACATGAGAAAGATCCTCATGTGGCACAGCTGCTGCAATTATGTAACTTGGGAGACAAAGATGACAGTGAATTGAGTCTACACCATGAGTTCAATCCAAGTTCTACGAATATTGGCCATGTTCGTGCAAAGACGCTTCTAGATTACATAAAAGCTATTAACAACCCCTTTGACGCTGGAATCAGAATCCAGAACATCTCTATTGGAGCTGACATACCGCAGGAGGTTTCTGACGGATTACTTGAATGCATGATTAGCAATAGTTTATTGAGACCATATTACAGGATAAGGAGAAGCACCTATATGATACAATCCCTTATAACCGCAAGACTGTTTACGTGAAACGTACTTCTAACAGCCGTCCACAGCGAATAAAACGATTGCGAAAAGAATTACTGCAAAAACGATTAGGTACATTGACTATGCTAGAGAAATCATTACAGCATGCTAGAACTCCTGAAGTATGAATTGACCAGCCCATCCCAGTTCCTCACCACTAAATGTAAAGATTGCATCAAATTGAAGAAGCCAGATAAAGCCTCTTTAGCCAGAAAACTTGTCAATCAACTTCCACAGGAGACGAGGAATGTAATGAGTGACGCTCAGATGACAATAGTGGACTTCATAGCACTTGTGCGTAAGCTACCGATGACAAATATGAGCCTTCACATATTCGGGGAATTGGCTTAGAGTCTTTCCAACAGCATTCTTGCTACAGGCTCCAAGTCGACAAAAATAGACATTATTTTTTATGCCTATCAAAAATCATCAATGAAGCAAATGGAACGGGCGCAGGTTGCAGGAGTATGTCTTCAAGTGGATACTGCAGAATATCGAGTCAGACAAGGAGATCTTCTTTAAAGGAGTATATAGGGTTTAATGCAGGAAACTGTTATCTGGCACAGAAACACAGATCGCCGTACTCTCAAGCAACCACGAAGAAGTTAACGACAGAATCATGTTCCATATTAATGTTGGTGTTGTGAAACACGGGATTCAATCAGTCTTGATTGACTCACCTAACACATATGTCTTTGTTAACCTCATCTTTTACTTCAACAAAACCTAGTAAATACAAAATCTGTACGTGAAGCTTGGTAACTGGAAAACCAAGAAAATTGTACCAGTCCACCTGTTGGTTAATCAGCTGGACAACGGTTTGGTGTCATGTCTTCCAGTCATTCATGCTCTCAGCGGTTTTGACAGTACCAGCAAAGTTGGTCCAAAGCTGTCTGGCCTGAAATCACCCATGAATCTCTAACTACTGGAAAGGTTTGGTGTAGAAGAACTGTCGCCACATATTACAAGAAATGCTGAAAAGTTCCTTGTGTCTAGATTAAAGAAGACCGACAATTCCACTTTCGATAAATATCCATGGGAGCAGGACCACAACTCCAAAAAAAACTGGACTTCAAACAGCTTGTGTGCTGTTCATCAAGGCTACGAGAACACATAATGCGAGCACATCTGAGTAAGATATAGTTGCGAGCCCCAACTCCTGCAGTCACCAAACTAGATCTACTTCATTATGGATATGAAGCAACGGATGTTGGCATAACACCAGTGATACTCCCAGTATCGTGCAGGGCCGATGACCTGCCCCTTCCATGCAAATGCCCAACATCATGTAAGAGTGCTGAAACGTGCACTTGCGGAGAAAGAAACATAAAATGTGAGACTTTTTACAAATCCAAATAGGTAATTAAATAAATTGGCAATTATCTTAAAAACCATTGACTTTTGGATATTAAAATGTATTACTGGCCCACCATAATGTGGCCGTTGCGCACATTTTGAGGGGTCGGCAACCTCCTAGGTCCAAATGTTGTGTAGATACTGTACTGGCGGATGGTAGTACTTTATTTAAAAAGGGCGTGGTCCAAAAAAAGGGCTTTTCAGCTTTTTCGTCGTCAGTGGGAAATGTGTTACCAACCAAATATTGTCCTGGACCTTAAATTAGTGGATTCCTGTAGAGTTTAGTTCTGGACATTAGTTGCATACAAAAATACCATGAGCTACTAGAGTAAGATAAATTACATATATTTAAAATAGATTTAAAAAAATATTTTACAGTATTAGAAAACATAGTGATCGATGATTACAAAATATATCATTGAAATCCTACATTCTACGTTACTACATATGTACAAATGAAACAATTTTAAATAACATTTTAAAAGTATTTAACAGGATAGTTATGTCTTTCCTCCATTTCTAGGTACTGAAGTGTTTTTATTTGCTCTATATAATAGGTGTTCTTTTAAAATGCTATCGTTTACATTCCAGTTTTTAATATTATTCAAAATAGGGATAGTGTATCCTTTATAATTTGTTTGTTTATTCTGTTCTGCAGTTTTGATGATTTTTGCATTTTCTAATTTATGTTGTTTTATATCGCTACGCTGCTCTGATATGCGATGAGGTAACGTTTGCGATGTTTGGCTTATATTCACTTTTTTATATTCTTTACATGTAATCGCACAAATGCAATTCTTTGTGATACAACTACCTACTTTTATTATTTTGACGGACTTGTTATTAATTTCAGTATTAAAAGTAGTTTTTCTGAAAAATGGCATGTTTTACATTTATGTTTATTTTTATTTATTATCTATTTCGATTTTGTTTTCTATGATAAATAATTACATACATATAATTAACACTTGATTATATATTATAATTCACTTGTATGGTTGACAAAGATGCATATATACCATATATCGAAAATTGATATAATACAATGATATTATTTTAAATTTTATATAAAAAATAAAAAATCTTATGAAAACAATAATATAAAAATTAATTATAACTTTAACGATATAATGACTAATATGGAAATATTAATTATTTCTTATTCAAGTTTATCATTATTTATTGTTGTATAATACATACTGGTGTTATAAATGTGCTTTAAATTATGATTTTGACATTTAAACACAATGAAAGACGACATTTTTCAAATGGATATTTTGTCTTGTAAATTTCGAAATATTAGAATATTAGAATCTTTGAATATATTTATATATAAATGCCACAATGTCATATATAGTTAATATTATTTACTCTTCCTCAGAATAATACACCAGAGAAAGGAGCTTCTTTTCTATCAAGAGTAAGATTTAAATGGATTAACGAGTAAGTCATTATTATTGTATCTGTTGATTTAAAAGGCATGTTTGGACTTGATGCATGGACTTACATTTACTTTCACATAATTATACTTACTGTTTATAGTGATTGCACGTAATTGTTTAATACTTTAATATAACTTTTTTTTATCAAATTCCATGAAAAGACTACGGTTTTTGTAGTTAAAAAAAAAGTTTTATACTTATATTATACTGTCATAAATTGAAACAATAATGTTAGATCTCTTCATATAACTAGACTAATGAAAATTAATTGATTTTACGGCTTAATTTTAAATAATATTCGCAACATTAACAAAGTGCAAAAGTATAAAAACTAAAGTTACTCAAATATATCAGACTTGAAATATATATTTATATATTCTTTTAGTGTCATTTACGGAGTCAATAAGGGTAATTTGGAAGATGCTGAATTATTTTCATTGACCGAAGAGGAGGTAGTTTCTAGAAATTTCAAAATATTTAATCATCATTGGAATGAAGAATTGGAAAGAGTAAACAGGTAACTTTTTAATATCGGTTTGTCTATTTCATAAATTTTGTTAGTCTTATTTATAGTAAAAAATATTTCTTTTTGTTTACGTAAAATACCAATTTATTTATTTTTGTCTTTTCGCAAAATATGTATTACAATAATAAATATATTATAAACTAAAGTATTACATGTCAACAATAGGTAAAATATAACTTTAAATGGTAATGTAATAATAATATTCAGACAATATAAATCAACTAAACATTATTATTGATACACACTCTACATATGACTAGCAAAGATAAGCTTTGAATGTCTGCACCAACTGAAATCGTTGGACCTTCTTCAGAAAACGCCACTTATCTGAGAACAACCACTGTAAATTTTGAGCTAAACAACTGATTATCGACGCAAAAAAGAAATTGGTAAATAGAGATTTACATACCCCAAAGATCTTATGGAAAGTTGCAAATTCCATAACTGGTACATTTTTATTATACAAGTGATCCTATCATTGGCTTGTGAAAATTCCACTACTTTGTAGAATACGCATTTGAACACATCAATAATATTTTCCGATTTTTGTTCAATGAAAATCAGCTTCAGCAGAAACACTACGACTAACCCAGTACTTGGAACCTCAACATCTCTGTCGAAAAGGTTTACTCCAAACTATCCAAACTAAATCCAACTAAAGCATGAGGACACGATCTCATACTCACCCTCATATACAAATCAGCCGCCCACCTCCTCAAGGGCCTCTGCCTCTAGATGTATCAAGGGTTGCCTGACAATTTCAACAAAATTAAAAGTGGGAATGTCTTCTCAAGTGGTGATTAATTTATTTTCAAAAATTATTCATCGTTGCAACTGCTTCCTCATCATTGTTACTCAGAATCTCTTTGTAAAAGAACGAGATTGCAAGCACGCATTACTTGAATCTCTTCAATAATCATCGAGATGTTACACAAATAGGATTTCTGAGTCAACAAATGAATAACAAGTTTTTGCAGGCGGCTTGTCATGATGCAACCGAACAGGGTGGCTATGCCTATCTACTTTTGCATTTTCATCAAAGTACACCACATGAGATTCGAATTAGAGCACGAATTCTACCACATGAAGTCCCACAATATGCTTAGAAGAGCGTGCATCTCAGGCTATAAACAAACGAATGGAACAGGAAAACATCTATTATTTGAAATAATAGCTACGGAACGAGAGAAGAAAATTGGATACATACTTGTGACTGCAGGACTATTCTTTGTACTACTTGGACTGCTTATTTATTCATGGACGATTCACGCTATGCGTCTTAATTCAACGCCACCACATCATTGGCTAAAAGATTATAAACATTATATTAAAGGAAATGTTTTGTAAAATAATTAATATGCAAAATGGGAGTCAAGCGTTTTCGGCGACAATTTGCTCTGCTACATGCCTTTTCCAAGGCTAATTCGGGGGTCATGGTCTATTTATAGACATGAGTCATAAATATATTTATAAGTGATCTAGAATCCATCCACCATTCCTATACTACTAGTAAGCACCAAAAATTCTGTTTGTGTTATGGGATTGCGATTATTTGCAGTTTTGAAGATAGTTCAAATAATTATACCTACAATAGGATTTTCAGCCGCGGTGCTTATTTCGAAAAAAATATATATATTCTTTTCTAGTTTTATTACCATTTTACTGGGTTTTTTCTTATTTTATATTTAATCGAAAATTAGGTTAGTTAACTAATAGAGTTTAAACCATTTTTAACTTCTATGTTTAAACAAATGTAGTTGTTCATGGTATATTAATATTATTACAACGTGATATTCATTATTGACGACATATAGCTACTGGGTTACTGGTAAACAGAATCACTAAGATTCTTTGTGGATAATTGGATTTTCTAATATATATATAGAATATCGATAGATACCTACTACTTAAAAAACTAACAGACTTAGGTAGGTACAAAAATAAATTAAGCTCTTTGGTTCGGTGTTTCATTACAGGCCCGCATAATAAGGGTGGTGGTACACATACACCCAGGTTTGGACTGATAACCTTTAACAGTTCCAAACTTAAAAGGATTGCGTCGGACATGCATTGTTTTATGAAATAATATGAAAATACTCATAATCTTCAAAAAATCAACAATTTTTTTGTGTAGTTTAGTATATACCAACATAATATAAATGAACATAGTAATTTATGTAAGTAGCTAAGCATAAATGAATAATCAACCATTAAAAATTAAAGAATAAATAATGAAATACATCTGAACGCACCCCTAAAGAAATTTTATAAAACGTACATAATTAGTAGCAGAAATGTTCGCCAGGAAGTTTTATGAAAGCGTCTGTTTTTATAGGCCCTTGCTTATGTCCTCAATAATTATCGAGTTCCTCTGCCATTAACCACTGTGATACATTTTTAGTAATCATTTTAGACCCTGTGTATGCTCATATTATTCATTACAAGATAACTTTAGCATTTAAACGAATTGTATGTAAATAAATTCTGTGTTTGATAACAAACTTTATTTGTTTTAAAATTATATAATATTCATTAGTATTAATTTTTCCTTTTAGGAAAGAAACAGACTTTCTGGACATTTCTGAAATGATCTGTGAAACAGAAGTTGTGACAACAAAAGCTGTTACAGCAATTATACATCTATTCAAATAACTAGGAGCTCACAACTTTGGCATCACCATCAAGTTTAAACGCGTTTTTACGAGCTGCATCAACGGTTTCCATAACCATAACTTTAGGAATTATTGCAAGTGCGTGGTGTGTTTTCTGTAATTAATTAGTAAAGTATAAGAAAAACCGAATGAAAGAAGTACGGACAGAGTTACAAACAAAAGATGCAGCGGTCTCTATTTTACATGATGCTTTTACATTGAATGACGATTATACTTCTTCAAAATTAAGCGATGTTGATCTTACAGCCAAAGAATTGAAATATCATCGTAGTTGCCGTTGTTCTTATCATTTGAAGGCAGAAAGGATGCGTACATTAGCCACAAATATAATACAAATATAAAAGTTGACGATAATGCTTTAAGTTCTATATGTTAATATATAGAAACAGCCGTGTTGTGTTGAAAAATAAACGAATTAAAAGTTGACCATCAATTTACCATAGCTACATATCCTATTGCGAAGAAATTGTAGTTCAGATAGATTGTAAGCAATACGTGCGCCTAAAACTTGAAAAGATATTTGGCAACAAGGTAACATTTAGTATGACAGCAAATAAGAGTGGAACCCTGGTGTACAGTTCAGAACTTACATTAAATGCTCCTATAATTGAGTATGATCATAAAACATCACCAGAGGGGTTAGTGTCGAAAGCTGCAAATATTCTTCGACTATCACTGAAAAGTACAAACCTTCAATATGCGCCAACAAATGTTGGTATTCAAGATTTCCAACAAGAGCAACCCGTTGTCCCTGAATTAGGAGTCAATTTCTTTCGAGCATTGTATGGTGGTTCAAATTCTTCCTAACACACGGAATCAGTTCAGAGAAGAGTGCCCAGTCCTCTAGTGATGATGCATTGTTCATAGTGACTGGAGGTAAAGTTCAACCTTTGAAAAACATCGCTATGGGTATAGCTGTAACATCAATGACTGGCAGTCGTAAAGTTGTTACGATGTTGAATAGATTTGGACATAGTATCAATTATACTAGAGCCGAAGAACTAGAAACTAAAGTAGCAATGAAAATTTTGAATACCAAACAAACAAACATACCTATTCTGATGTGATTCTTTGCTATAATTTCATGATAAAAATAACCCTAAATAAATAAATTGACATTTTATGCATAATCTGATCGACGGAATATCGACGTCTTGAGTAACTATTGTTTTAGAGAAGTGTATTAGCTATCGATTCATTGTAAAAGAAGCCATACTAGATGAATTGTAAATAAATGGACTTTTCAACACATGGTCTGACCTTGATCCATAAGATAAAGTCTTAAGTTAGGAAGGCTACGAAATATCGACGTCTTAAGTATATATTCTGATAGATGAGAGTATTAACTATCAATTTAGGAAAAAAGATGACCATCAAACCTTTGTATAAATGTTTTTGTTTAAACATCAAACCTGTTTAAATAAATGTTGTCTGGCTCTCGACTATTCAACAAGGTGCTGTAAAACTTATTTAAATTTATATTATTAATACACTGAAAGACACTTCTGGAATAAGTACAGCAGTAGTTAAAGTTTAATAAATAATATGAATAAATAAACGTCTTTACAAAATCTTTCCATTTAATTAAAAACAAGTGATAGAATTTTGCATTTTAAACTTTGAATTTCACTAATTAGAGAGGCAACATCAAGCAAGTTATATTAAAAAAGGTGTATAATAAATAGGTACTATTCTGTATTACTGCAACTACCATTACTTGTATTATAGTAATAGTATTATATTATTATTCATTATATTCAAATTCCATATATATATATATATATTTCCCCCAAATTACTGGTTTTCCAAAGGAATATTCAAATTCCTAAAATTCAAAAAATTGAATGCTAGCTGATATCCTTATGATATTAAATAATTTAATACATATTATTTATTTTAAAAAAATATTTTAAAAAATTATTTGGCAGAAAAAGTGCGAACAATTTATTGTTCCATATTATATAGTAGATTGTTTTTACAATCGGTAACACAAAAATCACTAACCACTATACTGGAGAAAACATAATATTTTGCTTACAGGTTTTCAATAATTAATATAAAGTAATTTGTAGTCTATTTGTTAATAAAGCAAGCATAGGCAAACGATTGCAAACATAATAGAGCATCATTAATTTAGATTTAGAAAATTAGATTTAAAAAAAACTCAATTAATATTTATATTGATTAATGTACTTTTCTTCTACTTAGTTAGTTGTTTTATTTCAAATGATTTTAATCACAACAAAATTTAATGCAAATCGTCTCTTTATTGAGCACCTTACCGATCATCTAGTCACTGATTTCAGACATTTTTTGTTGGCGTATGGTGTAGTCTACTGATAAGTTCTAAAGTCCAAATATCTCTACCTACGAATCTTCTTCAGTAGTATATATAACCGATGAATGTTTATACTACTTGCATTAAGATTAGTTGTACTAGAAAAGGATAAAGAACACGAATTACTATTTAAACAAATATTTTTATACAACGAAAATTTTAAACAATGGATGGAGGAGATAATCTAACAAACGAAAATGTCATAAAGCGAAACTCTCTTCATTAACTTCTAGAATTCCCAAAAAATAAAATGTCTTTAGAGATTGTAACAATGTTAACACAAGGTAGATATTGGATATAGTATAAAATATTTTAACTAAACATATTATAATTACAATTATTATAATAACAATAATTATAATAAAGCGTATATATTTTTAATAAATCGCAATCAGAAGAGCTCTATAATAACACAGCTGCTATTCCATATTAAATATTATTTAAAAATGATTGTAATTAGTACTAATAAATATTATAATAATATTAGTAACTTTTATGCATCATATTAAATATTAATAAAACATATATAGTATATATATTATATAATTGTTGTACATTACAAAATAGTTTATATATTCGACCACCATAGCTAGGAGTTGAATGTGGTTAGTGATTTTTTGTCTATTTTTTAAGAATATATTTCTGACCAGTTAAATATGTTTTGATTTGGAATGTACCTTTGCTCAAAATTACTAAATTTTCAAACGGATGTCGACAAAAAATATAACATAATATTCAACCATACCAACTAGTGAAGTTGAACCGGAATAAATGGCGATAACCGATTTTACATTTGATACAGCAACATAATGTTTGATAACATGTTTACCTTCGGATTTTTTAGATTTACTATAAGATCGATATAACTTACATCCTGCTAATGAGAACATTATTTATCTTTGACGATGTCAAATTATTCCGCTCTACGAATGTTTACCAATATTCTATTAATTAAATACTTCACACCATCGATTGACGGGTATATTTAAAATCATTGATTTTTTTAAAGAAATGAAGAAAGTTGATAAGATATTGTCTAGCTCTCTTTTATCCAATTGTTCAAGATGTATATCAAAATGCTTTGTGAATAAACATTGCCGAAGAGATCGTTCATTGGTTGAGTCAACGTAAAGTGTGTTTTTTAAATATTTGTTATCTAAAATGGTTCATGATGATGCTGACTTGTAAATTCGTTTAGTCATGGTGTATAATTATGTATAATTTTCTATCTGTGATTGTTATAAATTAAAAACTATTTTGTTTTTCTTTATATTTTTCATATTATAAATAAATTTTTTATAGCTTACATTGTTTAAAAACCATATATATTTCTTATTATTATATATAACTATATAAAAAATGTTTCAAATATAGAATATCCAATTTTATTAAATTGTGACTAAATACTGCATTAATACAACCAACATTTATCATTATATAATTTAATAATGAAGGCTATATTAATATAACTGAATATTTGCTGTTAATTCAACCCTACATATATGTTGGCAAAGTTTCCAGTCACTAATAATATTTTAATTACACAAGTAAAACAGAGTAGTGACTTTGTTAGTGATGTATATTTTTATTAATTTTTTATGAACTTCTACTTTATATTGTCAATTAATTCCAGAATATAATATACCTATAGTTAGATGGAGAGGAATGTGTGATCGGTGCTTATAGCAGTCAAGCACAGGGATTTAAATAAGTTACATCAAATGAATATGAATTCTTTCTTTTATAGATAGATGTAGACCACAGATTTCAAGATCTCTAAAAGTCTATGATATATAGACTATTGTAAACTATACTCTATAATTAATACTGACAGAAAAAGGCCGTTTACTTACCGCTTGCTCAATTTTTAAAATTGCTCTCTTTTTCTTCTTTTAAGCGATTTTAAAGAATTTATATACACCCATAATTTAAAAGATCCAATAATCGACTGTATCCTCCAAGGTTGTACTTATATTCCTTAAGTTCCTCCTTTTTTGAGCTTGATCAGCGGTAATATTCGTTTAACTTATCACAGAATTAGTAATAGTTAAATTTTACAGTTCAATGCAATATTTTGTCTCATATTAAAAGAAATTTAAGATCTATAGGTATATAGAATTATAAGTAATAGTTCAAATAATAGTAACCAAATAACATATTCAATAACCAATTCGACATTATCAATAATCGATAAACAACTTGCGAACGTCACTCGAAAATAGCATGTTAAAATAGTGTAATATGCTATTTTAAAAGTTGTATGCAAGTTGGTAAGACTTTGGGAGCAAAATGAGGGATCTAATATGAAGGATTAGAGCTTATTGGCTAGGGTTAAATAAAACAAAGCCGTCTTAACTGATAATTAAGTGTAGTGTTCAGGGTTGAAAACATACACGCGCTATATATATCATTGAACATAAGAGAGATTATATGCAGTAGAGAAGAGGAAAAGGTGAACAAAATGGAAATATTCTGACAAAAAACTGTCTTCCGCATTAATATGTAATCTTTCACTAAATAACTGTGTATGTATATGCATGTTACAATAAGGCTGTGACTGGGTATATGGCATAATTCTCTGTCATGAAAGCTCATGTTAGATTACCAATTGATTTAAGCAGTACATAGTTTCAGAGAATATGAGTTTAAGCACAATATTATATTATAGCGTTAATTAGCATTTAAAAGACGACATCTGATCTGTGTATATACAGAGATATGTAGCTCAGCAAATGATTTTAAATTAAATTGTAATATATTACATATAATTTAACAATTAAAATTAAAGTCATAACAACATAGTAATCACTAAATATATTATATATAAGTGACAATGTGTATTATGCATATCACTCTTAATTTGATTATTTTCAATGAGAGTGCACATTGCAAATGAATCTGTTAGGGATCATTGATCACTCAGATAGAATACCTGCTAGCATGGAAAGGGGAGGTCTTAGAGAAGCTCGAATCGCAACAACCTTAACCATCTGGGAATCATACATGTCGTCGTTGATTCATCAGGACGTGTGATGTCCCTTGGTGACCCCCTTAACGGTAGACCTCCATGTCATGCTATTTAATGTCAGTTCTTTCATCTTCTGCATCCTACTGATTACACTCCATCTACCCATTTCTTCCTCGGTCGTCCTCTACTAGCTCTCCCGTCTATCATGCCCTCCATTATCCTCTTCTCCAGGTTGTCTCCATCACGTCTTGTTATGTGCCCAAAAATATTCACATTTTCGTTTATGAATGATGTAAAGTAAGCTAGTTGGCTCTTTTATCAATCGCATATATTCGTTTGTTTTTCTTTCTTTCCATGATATTCTAAGAATACGTCGCCAACACTACATTTAGAATGTGTTGATCGTCCATTTTTCATCCTGTGTTAGGATCCAGCTCTCAAAGCCATACAATGCAATGGAAAATACGAGGCTCTTTATTACTCTCATCTTAGTTCCTTTGGATATGCTGTGGCTATTCCAGATATTTTGAAGATCTACCACAAATGATCGTGCTAGTCCAAGGTTTCGCTTTATTTCTTTGGAACTCTAACCTTTATTGGTAATATAAGACACAAGGACGTTGAATTCTTTTACCTCATCGATTAGCTTTCCATCTGCTTTAATATCGGGTTTTTCATTATCTCCGATACTCATGATCTTGGTCTTCTTCACATTTAGAAAAAGTCCAGCTTCTTCACAAGCTATTTAACTCTTTATAACAAATCTTACATCTGCTCCTTTGTTTCAATCATTAGTGTTGTATCATCTGCATATCGTAGGTTGTTTATGTTCTCCCCTCCAACAGTGATACCACCCTCGAAACCTTCTAGCGCATTTCTCATCCACCATTCATCATATATTTTAAATACGTATGACGAGCAGATGCATCCTTGAAGCATACCTTGTCCAATATTAAACAAGTCGCTATTGCCACAGGGGGGTTTTACTGTTGAAGTTTGATTAGCATAGAGAGATTTATCATGATGAAGAGGAGGATCGTACTCGCATGTGATATGAGAGATATGGTACGATTATTGGACAATCACGGGTATCACCCTTCTTTGGAACTATAATGAAAACTGCCTTGGTTCAGTCGTCAGGCCATTCTTTGCTCATCCATATTTTGTTGCACAACTTCTGGAACATATTTGATACATTTGTGTCAAAGTTCTGCTGGTATCTCGCCATATCATGGAGCTTTCCCCAACTTCATCTGTTTCACTGCCTTCTCAATTTCAGACTGAAATATATATATGGTTCATTGCGTTCATAAAGTTTTTCACAATCTTCTCTCCGGAGTGTCTTGATCTCATCACCCTCAGTCAGTCTTGTACAATATTCTGCTATCACCACATTTGGTACCGTCAATTTCTTGTTGGTCAACTTTTTGACAGTTGCAAAAGGATCCTTCGATTTGTTCCAAATTCAGTTTTGCTCAAGTTCCACGCACTTTTCGTTGCAGAATTTCTACTTGACTTCTTTTATTTGTATATTGATGCTTCTGCTAACTGTACAGATTGCGATGTTATCTGTATTACCCATGGTTTTCAGTTTACGTCGTTTGTCCACCATTTCTATTGTTTTATTTGAGATTTTCATTTGGCCGATTTCATTGATTTGCGCTTGGTCCACAAATTTTTGGCTGTTTCGACGATAGAGATTTTTATTTCACACCAAAGTTCTTGTCTTGTTCTTGTTCTTGTCTGGGATTTTGGTCCGATCATAACGCGTGATCATTGGTTGTGGTTTGAATGCTTTCAATTTTAGTTTTATATCGCTTGCTTTATAAGTAGCTGATTGTATGATCCAGTCTGCGCCAGGATAGGTTTCGAATATATCAGGATATGTATCAGGATATGTTTCGAATACTCGATCGCCAACGCGATATCATGATAAAGTCGATCTGATTCCGTGTTTTACCATCAGGCGAAAACCACGTATAAAGCCTTCGCGGGTGATGTTTGAATAATGTATTCGGTATGCAAGGTTATTTGAGATGCAAAAATTCACCAGTTTTTCACCTGCTTCGTTTTGATTACTGAATTCATGTAGACCCATTACAGCAGGTACAGTATTTTTATTGCCAACGTTTGTATTGAAGTCACTCATAACTATGGTTATATCTTTTCTTGCAGCTCAACATTAACTTCTGGATGTACTATCACCCGCAGAAGCAGTAGAGTAGGAGCATACACTTGAATACTGATGGAAATCAAACGTTCATTTACAGGGCTATATCCTAAAACTGCCTTGCTTCTATCCCATGAGAGAAGGAAAGCTACACCATGGATCCTTTTGGTATCATTTCCAGGGTAGAAGACTATGTACTCATCATCTATTGAGAAATGAATGTTCTTTGTTAATAAGTCGCATTTCATTTGTTCCAACAATATCCGTTTTTACCCAATGCAGTTCACGTTGTTCTCACGTTCCATGTTGCAATTTTCGTATGTGTGTGATGTAGATACCACATGCCCCTTTCCTTACTGAGATCATTAGCTTTCAGACTTTCCATGGTGGGCTTGATCCGTTTGCATCATTATCTTGCAGTAGTACTAAGGTTAGTAGCATGCTCTTACCTAGTTATTTCTTTGACAGCCTTCGGCCTAGGAGGCCCACCTTTGGACGCCATATCTGATTATGTGTTGGATGTCTGTTATTTTTTGGGGTTTTCATAAAAAGGATACTGCAGTAGGTTTCCGAGTCTTTCTGCACCGCAGTACGGGAGCCAATGGCCTGCCTCCTGCTATACTGGAGTCCCCATTGGCTGATCGGTTCGCTTTTCTGCTAACTCCAGTTACTAAGTACAGCTGGTCCCAAAGTGTCCCTTTCATACATATACATTACAAAATTTAATGTAAGTATTTACAATGTTTATACTAAAATATTTATCGAATTATTAAGTAATAAATTAATCAATGGCGTAGCTGCTGGAATATTCAGTAGTAGATAATGAATTAAATGAAAATGGAAAAAAGAGAAATGTTAATCGATAACATTTGTCTAATCAATCTTTATGAATGTGTTGTTTATCCATTTACCAGTTGATTACATCTTCAAGGAATCGGAAAAAATATATAAGTATATGCTCGGAGTTGAAATCCTATACAAATGAAGCCTGGAATAAAGTATACATAACCCGTGCACGTGAAACCAGATTCCTGGACGATTATCCTGCCATGCAGTTTAGACTTAATAAGCTTGTGTGGAAGACTCAAAAGCAAAATATGTATACGTATACACGAGCCGTATTAAGATAGCTTAGATCTTTTGGATATATATGCATATAATAAGTATATATATTATGTTATAAAAAGTTTTAATAATTATTAGGATATTTATGTCCAAGACATCTAAGATATGTTTCCCGTCAAATATCCATTCCTTGTTTTTATAAAATTAAATTTTGTAGAATAACAATATTATATTGCAAACAGTTCGTGTGCTTAATATATAATATGTAAATTTATTATACAGTATAGAATATGGAAATATATGTCAAATGTGCGCAGCGCATAAAGAAATCGTATCCGAAATTTAGATCCGTATTTTAAATATAACGTAATTTTATTTTGGTGTCATTCCATGATAATGAGTACTTGGTGGTAAGTGAACATTGGTCATTTGATTATGACATATTTAACTTTTTAGTTTTATATAATTGAGCTGTGTAAGTTGTGAGAGTATGACATGTTTATAGGCATGTTCTGTATAAAATACAAATTTTGAGTATCGTTAGGATCTTATACAGCTTTATAAAATATAGTAAGTGGCGTCATAGACTTTAAACAAAAAATGAATTATTAAGTGTTAAGTTTCATATCTAGCAATCTTTCAGTTCCTATTATTTTGTTCAGTTCAGTTCCCATATTTCTAATAAAGTTATCATACTACATTATACATGAATATTATATTACATTTTCTAAAATTAATGGAATATATGTTATTATAGGTTACATTATATATCTCATTATTGATGAAGTCATAACTGACGTTCCACAAGGCCTACACTTCACACTTAAAAAATATGAAGATAAACCAAAAGTCCTTAAACAGGTCGAGAAACTTTATATAAATATAGTTCAGTGGATTGTCCAGTTTTATGTTAAATTGTGACAATATTTTAGGGATGTAGTGTCATCTACTCGACACCTGATTAATGATAACTCCAAACAATTTAAAACTTACACTCGGATCCTGATTAGAAGCTTCACGTGGTTCGTGATGTGCGAGAGAACCTCCTGAACAGTTCGAGTCTCAGGATTATCAGTGACCAGATGAAAGGGGATTGGATGGTCCCAGTTCTCCACATGGAACAGGCCTAGACAGTGATCATAGAACATATAGTAAATTGCGACTATTATAAACATGCTTTTTACTTTTATATCTAATATCAAATAGCTTGTTTATATACTGTTTTGAATAATATTTATTTTTAAAATAACATATATATATATGATTAAATTAGTATACATATGCATGTGTGTGTATATAGACTGTATATGTTTAAAATGTATTTAATTCTTTAAATTAAAGACATTGCAAAACTTTTAATAATTCTTCATCAGAATTATTCTTGCAAAGCATGGAAACGTACCTTAAATAAGCTTAATGCGAGGCAAACAAGTAAATTTTTTAAACCTTTAAAATATGTATAGTGTAAGAATTTAATACAACTTTGATATACAGATTCGAAAAGTGATAATATATTTTGTCTTATGTTGAATACATTAGTTGCTTTTATAATTAATATATTTTTGTTTTAGTAGTATGGAAAAGTAAACACTAGCGTAGTATGCTTATTGGCTGACAATCACGGAACCTCTTCTGATTCGCAAAAAATTGCTGTAGCGTCTCACTACCAATTCGCGTATATAATTTTTTCAATTCGCGTCATAAAATAATTTTTTTCAGTCAATCACATTCAAATATTATTGTTTTAAATTGCTATGACTTCCAATATATCAAGTTCAACAAGGTCAAGGTTATTTTAGACTAATTTAAGATTGTCGAATTCGATTTTGTAAGTTAGAAATTGAATAGAAGTATGCTATTAGTAGTTATAGATAAATTATGCTTTAACATATTTAAGTGTATCCATTATTAACTGATTGGGTTCTTTTCAGCTATATTTCCGATTTAGTCAAGTATGGAGAGTGTAACAGTAATCATTAAAAATTGATCAGATGTATGCTATTTGTAGTAATCGATAGTTGTTTATCTATACTACAGCCATGTAATGGCTAATCAGATTTTTTTAACAAAAAAAGTCCGACTATGTCAAGTATGTAGATTACAACTGTATTCGTTAAGAATTGATTAGATGTACCAATACCCATAAAATACATGCGATAAGGGTACCATAAGTAAATACAGAGTGTTCGAAAAGTTATAGAACTCAGAGATAAACGCAATTTATTGGGAAATAATCGAAATTCTATCTGTTATTATTCATACATTGTATATGTTCATTTAGGTATGTCAAATTTTAGAAAGTATTAAAGAAAACATGCTCAATATGCTCACCAGCAGTATCAATGTATAGACGAACTAGTCGAAACAATGTAAACAAACTTTTCCTAGTGTGTCTTGTGAGATGGCTGTAATTTCGTTGTAACGTTATTTTTCAGAGCATCAATAGTTTTAGGATTATTGATATAGATGAGGTTCTTTAAATAACCCCATGAATAAAAATGTTATGTGGTAAGGTCTTGTGAGAATTAGTAAGTTCGAAACAGCTGTACTAGGCTCCAAAAAAGAATATAATTTAGTTAGTAGTATAATGCAGTTTGGTAACCTAAAATCAAAAGACGGTGGTTTTAAACATTATTATTGTTTTTTGTCCGATGAACATTTAATTTCATTTTATTACAATAGTCCGGACAAGTAAATCACTCTGCTCTTTTTAGATTTTTTCTTTTGAGATGTAGTCCATGTTACATATTAGTATCATATATATATATATATATATATATATAGATAGTGACATGTTATATGCAAATTTCCTTTAGTATTCATATGCCATCGGCCTACTGCAAACTGCTAACTTTATTGTATTGATTTTTTGTGCCTAGTTGATGGGAACTAATAAGTTCGAAACAGTTGTACTAGGCTAGAATATAATTTAGTTTTTAGTATAATGCAGTTTGGTAGCCTAAAGTCAAAAGACAGTGGTTATAAACATTATTATTGGTTTTTGTCCGATGAATATTTAATTTCATTTGATATCATCATGTTTTCCTGGTAATGAAAACAACAAAATCGCACACCAATTTTAAAGTGTGCCTATACCAGCCTGATTTTATGCGGGCGCTCTTCCATGACACTTGTTTATAAAGGATAAACAAATTTTGATTTTTTTTCAATAAGGTCGACTAAGAAAACGATGAGGGGAACATCGCAGTGACATTGACTTTGTATGTAAACTGACATATGTTGCACCTGTAATAATCATTTTTGTAATATCAATCTATCAATTCTATCGTATGATATTCTAGGGGATGTTTAAATTTTCATGTGTCTTGACTGTAGGATTTTAGAATAATATTTGGTTAAACTTTAGCATTTTAAAATTGTATGGGTTAAAAATTTAGGATTTTATAGCGTTAAACATTAGGATTTTGTGTTAAAATTTAGGATTTTAGATTTTTGTGAGTTAAAATAGAATTTGAATATTTGTGTAGTGTAAATTACTCGCGATATAGAAGGAATATGGAAAATATTGCAAATAATGAAGAGTACATTGCGATATTGAAAATACTATCAATATCATAGAGAAGAGGACGATATGTGAAATGTGGAAGTCACTTTAAATACGCTGCTGACTTTTCTACTAGAATATGTATATAATGAACTTGTATTTATATTAAATAGTTTACTTAAAGTAAGAATATCGCATCTATATATTGAGGACTCGATAATTGACTTAATAGGAATTTCATTTTAAATTATATGTCTGCTATGTTAAAATATTTTTTTAAATTATCTATTACTACCAATAGCATACTTTCAATATCGAACTCGGCGATCTAGAATTAGGCGGAAACAACATTGACCTTGTTAAATCGGCACATATGGAAACAATAGTAAAAATCAAATTTCAATAACGAGGGATTGGAGATGCGGGGGCGGTTGAGGAGGGAGTGAGATAGGGCGACGTCCCCGATATTTTCTTTTATTAACAAGAGGTCACGCGATTGATCTAAGCAGCGTGCTGCGTTCGCGGTGACTATTCCATATATCTGGTTTTATATTATTTATATGTTTTGGTTTTATATTGATTGTATTGTTTATCATATTATTTATAATGCGTTAAAAAAGTGTTATATACTGCTTGACAAACAAGCTACTGCTTGAACAAGATACTGCTTGAGAAACAAACTGTGTGCACGAAGGAATAGGATAGACACAAAATTATTTAGCTAATATTTCAGTTATTGTAACAGGTAAGACATTATCTGCAAATTAGCCAAATTTGGTATCTGTTATACATACATACAATTTAATTTAAATCGTATTAAACCTTTATACCTGTACGCCTTTGGCATACATTTTTTCTCTGAGTTTTCCTAGAGATTTTCCGGAGTATACAAGATTTTCCCTGAGTCAATTTTATACGTAAAAAAAACTTTATTGGAAATTAATGTAAATGTAATGACGTTTTAAAAAATAATTTTAATTATTTATATTATGCAGTTTAATGTCATACTCAAAGAGAAGCATATGCATTCTGAAAAGGTCATTGGACATGGCAGGCATATATACAATATGCGTGTCAGTTTGTTTTCTGAATATAAAAACAATCTTGAAAAAGTTTAAATTAGCTGAAAATAATATATATATTTTTTTTATAAATTGGTCAAAACCCTTAGTTTTCCTTGATATTTTAATAATTCAAAAATTCACTGAGTTTTCCCTGAGCCGTACGTATAACAGGAGGAATTACTTATTATATAGAAAAAGCTTACATTTAGAAACTGGTATAGTCTGTGAAAGGTAAAATATACGTCCTATACTAATAGTAAATACGTACTAAACTATACGTCCTGCATATAGATGTATATATATTATTATTTTTATATTATATCTATAATGTTTAGATACGTAATATTATATTTTTACATGCTTATTAGTAGGTGTAGTAAACAACTGATTATATAATTAATTTCTTATTACTCTAATTATTATTATAACAGTATAGTCGTATAAAAAATTTAAAGTTTATAAATTTATTTGCAGAGTTCGATATAATAATAATATTACACCTCTTTTTCGTGCAATTCAATTTAAATTAGAGGGACCTCGTCCTTTAATTTAGGCGCAATAATGTTATATAATATATTTAAATACCTTCCGCGTGTCTAGCGTCTGTCTCGCTACAGTCCAGCAGTTTGAGTGAGATAGGGATGAGGAGGGCCAGGGAGATGCTCGACTGAACCACAATGTAGCCTTCACGCTCATCTAGCGGTCGCGAGTCATTCTTGGGAAGAAGATACTCGACCCGACAGAACACCGGAATCTGGGACGATTTAGCTAAAAGAGGATAAGAGGATGATAAAGATTTAGTAAGCATGTGAAAGCCGCAGTTCAATTGCTCAATAATACCAAATTGAGATTTTATTTTTAAATGATTTTTAAATTTAATATTTAATTTATTTCAAAATTCGAAGTACAAGTATTCATTTTAAATATATAATAAAAATATTTTAAAATGTTCTAATCTAAAGATAAGCATACATTATATATCCTAACTATTCATAAAAAATACGTAAATATATTCACTTACGATAATAAATATGTGAATAGAAAAATTTCAATTAGCTTCAAAACAAAATATGTAGTTAGTAGTTGAGAACTATTCATAAATATTAGAAAAACCACCAAATTTCTAAAGCCAAATTAGCCTAACCGTATGAGTGTTTATATATAAATAAATTATTTCTGTTAAAAATAATGTGAATCAATATACATAGTGTAATACCACACATTAAATAATATAAGGGCTAATCCATGCTAAATAATCAGCTATATATTATTAATTTCATGAATTTCGAAACAAAATCTTTATATGTCGCAAAAATATTGAAAATACCTGAAGTTAGTGAAAATATATTAATAATAAACTAACATGTATGTATATACGTATTTTTAGATTTTTGAAAATTTGGGCAGCAAAACAACGGAAATAAGCACATTCATTATATGAATACCTACTGCGCCAAAATAAACAAGAATTTAAAGTTCATTTCAAAGAATGCAATAAACAGATTGGCTAATAATTTAAACTGAAGAGGTGCCACGATTTTTGTATCATAATATTATTTTTGATAAGCTATGCAAAAACTGTTAGTGTACTGTATATATTTGTGATACTACATCTTTTATGGAAACTTAATTGAAACGAGTATAACATACAATACTATGCAATGCAAAACTGAAAATAATTTGAATTTATTTTGAATGAAGGTAACTTATGAATAAAAAAAACAATACATACAATTTAAAATATTATGATATAAAGTAATATTTTTTGTACTTTTTGAGTTTCAATAATATACGAGTCTCTATTACATTCATTCAAACAAAGTGCATATAATTTAATCTTTAAAGCATCTCTAAATAGGTTCTTTATTTCATAATCGTGTCACGTTATTTCATTTTTTTTAAACTTCAACTTTTAACAAATATTTTCAAAATTGTCAATTTAGATTGATCTACATGATATGTTAGATATTGTATTTTATAAACATAATTCAATAATGTTAAATGCATAGCATGATTTCAAAATTACATATTAACTAATTGTAATAAAAAAGTATGAAACAACAAAAGTAACCAATGTTGTAACTTAAAAAACCGCAATACTGACTAACAACTGGAAGAATTACCTCAATATTCCCCTACGGTTAAATAGTATGGGAAAACACTATATAATGAAAGGCACAATACAATAATTATAGTGTTTTTTCTGTTGATACATAATTTTGAGAAAATATTTTTGATTTCAAATTTTTCAGCATTATACAGTCTTTTTCTCTAACTATTATATTTGAAGCTCGTTATAATGCATTTAATATTATACTGTAAAGACGGAAACTATTTACAAAAGTTCCCTAAAGATTTCAGCCGCTGGAAGAACGAACATCATAAATGATAATAATATCTTAAATTATGTTTTCAAAGTTAAAATTCTTGCAATAAAGATCTTTAAAATATCTTACCAGGTGGTATCTCAGACTGAAATAGCGGTGTCGATACCTGGAAACCGTTATTGTGATAAGGAAAATGTCCAAACATTACCACATTCACTTTTTCTATTTTTTAAACCAAAAAACAAATTTTACACTGCACATGCAATCAGTCAGAAAGTCTCAATTTATTGAATCCGCTTTGGAATTAAAAACATGTTAGTAGAAATAATATCACCTTACCGTCATAAATAGTACCACTTTGAGCTACAAAACACGTGTGTACAGGTTTTTGCTCAATTACAGGGGCTCAAGATTAGAGTGTATAATGTAGTATTTCTTACTATACCTGGCCTTTTATCTTGTGAGGTTAAGGGCTGGCCAGGCATGTCGTCGTCTTAGGTTAATCTTATAGTCTGATAATAACAGCTTATTATCATGTGCTATGCCAAAATTGAATAGTTTCTTCTCTAGGTCAGTATTTATTTGTAGGCTATACTTTAACCGAACACTTGAGTCATTGATGTTATCATATCCGTATAATTTATATATACGTATTTGACATCTGAACACATAAAAATTAGAATACGGGGTGAAGCAGGTAGACAGTTTCAAGAAGTTTAGCCAAAACAAAAAACAATTTAATTTATATATATTTTGGTAATCGTTTAAAAAATCATAAACAGCAATAAACCACGAATTGCTTATTTCGAAAAAATAAACATTTAATGTGTTTCACATTAAAAAAATAAGTGGAAGTCACAAGTCTCAAGCCACAGATGTGTTTTTGTCTAAATATATTTGATTTTCATGAACAGTAAAATCAAACAATAGTATATAATATGAAACAAATTAGGTGGTCATTATTTTGGTTTCTTCTATACACTTGCAGCAGTTTGAAGCAGGACACACTACTTTACTAAGTAATGACATTCAAATCAAAATGCTTGAGACAGTGAAATCATTAATGTTCTGTGTTTATGATGTTAATATATAGTAATATATAGTGTAAACTAGAAAGCCTTGTTATTCCAAGAGATTACATGAATTAACACTGGATATTAGAATAAACTGTATCATTAAACTGCATATAAATGCATAAACTGAGTTAATACAATATTCATGCTCGTTTAATTGCACTCAACCAGAATTTAGACACTGAATGTTCTCTACTTGTAACTCCATATTTTACATATGCTATCCACCAAATAAACGACGAATGTGTTGCTTTAGTCATTTATATATTATAATCTAAAATTGAATTAGCGAATTGATATTTAAATATTATTATTATCTACCTAAATAGTAATTATAACAAGATTGCCTCTATAAGGTTGGGATTTTTTTTAAAAGATCTAGTATAGAATAAAATCAGCGGGCGCCGATCCAGCAAGGTGATCTTGGCAACGAGGTTAAAGGGGCGGAGTTAGCCAGGGGCAGAGTTATATATGAAGTTAGTCATTTATACCTATGACTCCTTTGGATATCTTTTTTTATAGTATTTTTAAAAACCCATAGTGAACGAAACAAATGGAGATATTCGGGACGAGTAGCAACCCTAATCTATTCTTATATTCAGCTAAAAGCTTTGATGCACAAACGTACTGTAAAGTTAAATATACTGAGAGCTTCGGACAAAAATAATTCATGAATATGTAGACAGTTTATAAAATCTCGGAATATAATTACACATTAAAGCAAATATTTATGCTCATTAAGCCACTGAATTTATATTTTTTCAATCTGGATAGAAAATAGATAATACTTTGCTATTATATCTACCAATTTTTTTAAAAATTTACAAATAAATAGTAAATATTAAATTAATCGTTATGCGATTTTGGGACTTTAACGGAAGAAGAAGAAGAATAACACATCCTCTAAAAAGTATCAGAAACATCGTTTGACTAAATAATTAAATAAATATCATTAGTTTTGGATTCATAATATCTATTTTGCTAAACTAAACTATTTGTAAATCACATAGCTATACATATCGTAAATTGTGGAAACGTTGCTTAAAAAAGTATAATCAATGTATCAATCGATGTATATAAGTTACCCATATAGTAACACTAAAATTTAAATATCAGTGGAAATGAAGGTAAACCGGCGGGATACTAACTTTTTCTTTGTAATGTCAGTATCACATCCGCAATATCAAAATATTATATAAAATGTATATAATAATTATGTTTTCCAATAAAAATGAATACATATATATATATTCCTAACTTATTAAGTTGCTATTCCAAAAGCAAATATCTATATATATGTTGTCCACCTTTACAATCCTACTGGCGTTCAATTTCCTAAAGTGCTGCAAATATACAAAACTGGATGTCGAAAACCGCTTGGTTGATGCCTATAATGCATTATTACAAAATATTGGAGTCCGATCAATGATAACTTACACATTTTCATTTAACTTGGTTATTATTGGTCACTATATAGACAATTCGAAGTTTGTGGATTCAACGGTCTTAGTTCCGTTATAGAACTACTGACAGAAAAACTCTACTCAATCCACTATATCCACCAGACAGACTAATTTTTGTGGCCTGCATAAGTTTTTAGATCCCTGACTAAAGTAGTAAATAAAATACTTAATCATGTCAAAGTACTAGTAGCGTGTTATACAAATCCATTTTTATCATTAATAAATATAAACGTTCTCAAACTTTGTAAATGTATTGATTTGCTTATATGTCTCATCGGCTCATTAATTATATATTTAGATTAGCGACTTTCCATCTAGTTTCCACTCTGTAAACGGTAGATTTATTATTTTTGATATATACTGTAAAACAGTTTATAGAAAATTGTGAGATGCATATTAAAATTAATAATTAAATTCATTCAAAAATGTTAAGAAACACAATACATGAGCTATCAAACGTTTAACAGATTAAAGTTATTTATGCCACATTTAAGCCAATATGTATTTTCGTATTGGCTTTGCGATAAGTTTAAATTGCAAATATGAAGCGAAACAATGAGAATAGATCACACAATTCCATTAATCTGTAAACTACATAGTAGACAGGTTGTTTTAAAATTTATATATTCTATAAATATTTAACAAATATTAATATAATCTATTCATTATAATTCAAACTGGCTACTAGTACCAACATTTTAAATATTGAAAAAATAATAATACACATAAAATAAATATATAATGACAAATTACAACACTTGCAAGTCATTTCAATCATCTCTGTTCGACGTACTTTCCCAAATTCCTATTTCATAAGAACAGAGTATAACTTGTCCTTATTAACCCTTCATCCATGGACATATTTTGTAAAGTTTACTCCGTGGAGGCCCCCCTGGAAAAAGAAACTTTCTATCATCCAATTAAGCTGAAAATTAGTAGTATACAGATACCTTCTAAAGACTTGTCCAGCTATTTTTATTTTCAAATCAATTAGTATTATTTTTATGATTTGTGGTCAACTGACACAAGGTCAGTTTAGGAAAACTATGGGAAAATCATCATATATGTATTATATATTGACCAATGTGTGTTATAACTTTTCATCAATGCAACCAATTGACTTAATTATTTTTGTGCCTGATTCCAAATAACGATATCTATAATAATTTGATATATTTTTATTCTACTACTTATATAAATATACTTAGTATATTTGAGTACCTATTATTTTAAATTGCTGGTTATTTTAATAAATATTTCATTATTCAAGTTGAATGTATATCTTTTTTATATTATCCTAATATCATCGGTAAGTAAAAAAAAAGGAGGGGTATAACATAGTTCAATAATCACGCAATTTTCTCTGGTATGTTAAAATACTCAAAATTTAAAAAAAATTGTCAGAAAAAAGTATTTTAGCCGGAGTAAAAATATCAGGGTCACATATTACATCCTTTAATCAAAAACTTCATTTCTTTGAAGAAAAAATTGGTAAAAACCCCTCCACGGAAGAAGGGTTAATTGTTTGCTTATACGATTCTTTATGAAAATTCTTACTTAAAAAATATTTTGCTATGCAACGTTAAAATCTTCATCAATAAACATCGCAAACTCGTCTTACAAAACATAATACTTTGAAATTCGTTTCTAATCAAATCCCTTTATAAATTAATTATTATTGAGCAACCAAATACTCATTGTTATAATATATTCAAATGAAGCCAAACAAAAACATTTATCATATTAATATGTATATGTTAAAAAATATATTCACAATATTAAACACATAGACCTATATAAATAGATTGCATATTTGAAAATATATTAAGTTCAAATTGTGTATTTAAAAAAGGTAAAATATTCATTTTCAAAACAACATAGACGGTTTCTGTTGCCTCATAATAATATAGTCAGGCGCGAATCCAGGGGGGGGGGTTTGGGGTCGAAACCCCCCCCCCAAATCATAAGGACTTGCATCTAGGGGCCTACCGAGTGTTGGTAAAACTGCGCCTAACAAGTGGGGGTGGAGTGGCCCACAAAAAATCCAGGATCC
>JAUZND010008320.1:9493-30316 GCA_034780555.1 Coelogynopora nodosa
TCATCAGCCGCCTTATATCAATAGCCTCCCTTAATTATCTCTTACATCTCACCAATTGCTTCGCTTTATCACAGTAATCGTCTCATTTTATCAACAGTTTCAATTTGTAGTCTGTCTTACTACGCCTGTAGTTTTTGTTTGTTTTAAAACTTTTAAGTAAATCTTTTATTAATGTTATACTCCAATGTAGTTTAAATTTTTAATATTAATTTTGTTCTATTCATTTAAAATAATTATTTATTTTTCTGCATTTAAATTAACAAAAAGCTTCACAGATAGTAATTCTAAATCTGACTAATGTGCAACAATAGCACATTTAAAAATTCACAAAAGTTTGAAAGCAACCCATTGAAATATAATTAGAAGGAAGTACTCAAGAAAGTGGGGCTTTTCTTGAAACATACGATGCGACGGACCTCGAGTTCTTTACATAATTATTTCTCATCTGTAAATCCCCCCTGAGCAAACTGGAAACATTTAGTGATTGATGAACTCTAAATTCAATAGATTTTTTGGTGTTGAAATGGCAAACAACGGTTGTCTGATTCCTTTAAACTCGGCCGTGCTGCTAACTATGTCTCTAAATTGTCCCCACTTGACTATTGTAGTTATATATATATCCCTGAGCAGCAATGCCATTTCTATATTGCCAAAAACATGAGACACCCGGCAATAGATTATATTTCAAGTCGAGGCAATAACCTGCGGCTACGGAATGCCAACCCAATTATCGTCTAGTGTCATAAAGAAATTAGTTTCGAATCGAAATATCTTAAAGAATACACCACCATCTACTTGAATTATTTCCTCTAAACGCGCTTCTTTCTATAATTTCTTTTGTCTAAGGAAGAATCGATAAAAAATCTTTATAAAATGAAAGTAATTCAGCCTCTTTCACCTTTTAATATATAAGGGGAAAAAACTACATGTCATGCGTATATTCGTCCAATACGTATAGCCTATGGGTATATAAATAAGGCGTATATTATCAAAGCTTTGACTCTTATAGGACGGCATTAATTAACTTCATTTGGAAGATGTATTTAATGTTATCTAACATTACCGTGCATTTCAGAAATTTGTATATATTTCTTGACTTCAAAGTGATGACTATGTTAATAAACATGCACAGTAAAAAGGCAAAGAACTTTGTAATTTTTGTTATATACAATAAAGAAAGCTATCCACTTAATACATTTTTATCGCGTATATAAGATATAAAGCCTACACTATATAAGAAAGATTAGAAGAAATCAAAAAGTCGAGAGATTTGTCGTCAAAGGAAAAATCACGTATGAGTATTTCTAATTGCCTTCGTTTATATTTCTTTGAATAGTCGTTTCTTCTATTTTGGATGAGATTAATTTAAGTGGCTAGCCCTGCCTTTTCCCCTAAATTTTAGTTATAGCTTAATAAATTTATTACAATGAAAAACGGTAATTTTCAGAAGACCAAGGTAATTTCGTGAAAGTCATTTAAAACGTATCCTATATAATTTGCACACTATAATCTTGAACTGCTGTAAAAACTTGCAATAAAATAAACAACTTGTATCCAATCAATCAGTCTAAAAAGGTAATTTAAGGCAGCCAATATCGCGCAAGTAGCTTTGAGGAATAAATTTCTACAGAATATCCCAATTAAGCATTATTCACGCGTCCACGCAGCCAATCAAAGCAGGAGATGGTAAATTCCCCTTTTAAATTGGCCAATAAAGTTGTTGTTAGAAAAAGTTGGAAATGAAAGGCTAAATTGAGGGTAAAAAATCCCCGGTGGTGCTTATTTACCACAAAATTGCGGGTTTACGCATTGTTAATATATTTTCGTATCTTATTAACTGACTGAAGCAAAGTTTTACAGCTGAAATTCAGAACAATTTAGCAGCAAGTTGAGACTGAAATTCTTTTAATATCCCCTATAGCTGCTAGTAGGCCTATCCACAGAAGAATGAATAGTCTCCCGAGTCTGCCGAGTCACAACTTCTTCGGCCCCCAGGCCACCCGGTTCTACCAGCCCCACCCCGTCAGCATGACTTCAGCCGCCAACTCTGCTGCTGCCGCTGCTATGGTGGTCCAACAACAACGAACCTCCTTCGCTATACAGGAGCTGTTGGGCCTGAGCGGGGCAACTGGGGGCAGCGGTCTGGTCAACCCCTCCGACCCCCCCACAGGTGGCGGGCAAGAGCACGGTATAGGCGGCGGTGTCGGCGGCCTGTCGTCGTCAATATCGTCGCCAGGAGCCTCGAGCTGTTCAGCAGCCGCGGTTGCCAGTAGCAACTACGCCGCCTCGATAGCCGCCGCCAACAGCACCTACTCGACGAGTCCCTACTGTCCTTCGCGAATGCTGCCACCGCCGCCGCCGCCAGGGAGCCACTCGTCGGCCAGTGATGAGCAGCAGGCGTGTGCAGCGGCGGCGGCTGCGGCAAGCTTCAATATGGCCGCCGCCTATACGCCGTGGCGGACAGGGCATGGGTTCAACATGGTGGCCTTCAATGCTGCCGCGGCACAACACCAGCACCAGCAGACTAGGCCGACCAGCTTCGAGGGGAGTGTGTGGCCCGGGGCCGTTGGGATGACGCATGGACCTGGTGAGTCATTGAGTGTGTTGGAAGATTGAAGGAGGAGAGTTGGTTGGTTATGTACATTATATATCGTTTTAAATTAGGTAAGATGAGTTTATGATAAATTGGACAATCATTTAAATTTATCTATGTTGTTCATTATACAGTATGTATTTTTTAAATTATTTAATTTTACCATTAATTATATACTATGCAGTATACTGTTTGGATTGCCCGTGACAATTTTGTATTTCATTGATATATAGGATACCCATATATTGTAGTTTTGAAAAGGACAACTATTCTATAATATTATGATTATGATTAAACCCATTGTACTTATTAAACATTTCCTTTACACTGAGATATGTTCATTACTGACATTGATTAAAAGCATTATAGTTACGTAATATATTAAGTAATTTTAGTTTTCAAACTACAATTCAAATGACAATGACAAACTTTGGATTTAGTTTTAAATATTGGATTTTTTCGTTATGTGAGATGATAATAGTCACTCAATTAAGTAAACTCTCATAAAGTGTTTGAGTTAATAAAAAATACACAAATCCATAATTAGAAAGACTAAGAAAATGAAAATGATAAACAATTTTATTTTCAAATTCGACGTAGTATTTTATCAGGGTTAGCTATTTTCATTATAAGCCCTAACTTTGGTATCAATTTAAATAATGTTTTTTATTATATATATTATATTGAATTGATATATATATATGATTTAGGTGATTTAATTAGTGATGAAGTTCCTGATTAAAATATCGTTCGAACACATCATCATTATTATAGAATATTTACAGAGGCGTGTTAATTATAACAATAAGAAATTAAATTAAATTACTTAAACGAAATTATCCTCTCGACAGTATATATAAATGCAAATAATCTATAATTTAGGGCGAGTTTGTTGTACATATATATCAAATATTATGGAAAGGTGGGGAAAAGAATGATGAAAAAAGCAGTCCAGTTGGCTTTTTGCCTTCGGCTTTCTACTATATTATAGAGCCCAAAAGTCTGAGTAATTTGAGGGTAATTGAGTTAAAACATTCTGAGAAAGTGAATAAAAGTGGACAAAAATGGTATATTGATTGATTATTGACTTATTAAAAAATAGGGTGTATACGTATATTATATGTGAAATATGAGGAGCTTGGGACATCTTGTATATTATATATGTATTGAATCGAATAGAATATAGAATCGAATAGAATATATACAATATATACATCGCATGATTAGTAAATATTTTAGAAATCAGAGACATGCTTGATTTTAAGTTTTTATAAGATTAAATAAATATAAATGAATTAAAACTACTTATAAAGAGAATATTGTGGAGTCTATTTTATGAAAAATATTGCGATATAGAATTCCAAGATGAACTCAAAATTCTTTTAGGAATTAAATATATATAGGGTTAAATGTTTCTGAATCATAAGTCAGTAATATAACTATATCATCATCAACGTTCAAGCATCAAATCACAGTATCAAGCGCGCCCATATTATAACATATATACAATACACAAACAACAAACAACAAACAGATCTCCCAAGCCCAACATAATGCAACCAAACACGACAAAACAAATTCCCAAAAAAAGCGAACTTTAATCTGTTCTGCCTTATGGTGAAAACCAGTAGGAAAGATATTATATACGGTCAATTGCTCAATAATGACAACGCTGACTTCAGAATAGAATTTGTAATACGATGCTGAGCTGAGTCTTCGGTATCGATATACTTATATCTTGCGTATAATAACGGATTACAAGGAGCAGAAAATTGTCAAGAACCTGATTTTTGTGCCTTTTAACTTTAATAGTTGTTCCAATGTTAGTATAACCGTGTGTGGACGTGAGGTCACCCTATAATGTGCATTATCAGGTCGTATAAGGGGCGGAGAACGGTCTACCAAACTATATACCGTCTGATATTATATTATATGAATCTGGGAAAACTCGACCGCTGCGCTAAGGGTAGACATCTTGGAGCATATACTTGTAAAGCGCTCAATCGTATCGCAAAGTCATGTTGCGTGCTTCTTTCAACATTGATTTGGGGAGTTTTCGATTCCGCCTCCTTTTCTCCTGAACTAATTCCTTCTATATAGCATTAGTTGCGTTGTATATGCGCCTATACTCTTCTTGACTTTTGAGGAACAAATTTGCAGCTCGGTTGGCTGACTCCGCAAGTCCAGTGGACATCGAATTCAGCGAAAGCCACCCTGCAGCTGGGTTGGGTGTCTTCCGCATTTGCTCTTCGTCATGAACGTGCATTAGGGTGGTGTGCTACTCCGACCAGTATTATACACACTTGTTTCATTAGTGAGATTTTTAATTCGCCTAGCTGCCCATTTAATTGACTTTACACTATAGCGATGTCCGAGTTATGGCGATGACCGCAAGACTGATTCTGCTTTTTTATCAGTATATAGTTGGATTCGCTCAAATTAGGGGTATACTTGAGGTGGACTGGATGGCACAGCAATTAGGTAATCTTCGGTTAACTGGCTTTTCAATATATTTTACAATTGGTTTAATTCATGATCTATACCTCCTATATAAAGGATAAAATGTCGCATTTGTGTACATTGAGAAATGTGCTGCAACTCAAATCATGGCATCCGATAACATTTCAATGCTTAATCTGACATAATATAGTTTTTTTTAATTTTGAATGAAAAAGTTACTGTTTTGAAATAGACACTAACTAAAATATTTTATAATAAAAGTGGCTATATTGTATAAATATAGCACAAAGTGAAATCAAATAAAATACATTAACTTTTTACACTTTTCGTTATAAGTGTTTTCTAAATAAATTGTATTTTTGCTTGCTTCTATATATATGTATATATATACAATGTTAAAATGTAAACTGCAGAGAATAAAAAAGGAGCATCTTCATAAAATTGGAACTGACGCAGATGTTTCTTCTAAATAAATATAAAATGTATTAATAACCTTTATAGACGTCATATATATTATAATTTTTTATTAAGCCTTTTTATAAACCCACTTATTTAAATAAGAAATTGATAAAACATTTAGAGCTAATTGCATGCTAATAAGCAAAGTAAGGAGTCAAATTAAATATTGCATCTAACAAAATGAACGCGTATAAGGATATAGGAAAGCGTACTATAATAAAGACCTAAATGTCACTCATCTTTCTTGAAGACAATAGATCTAGGTTGAGTTTACAGGATTTCCAAATCTCCCTGAATTCTCAGGAAGACTGACTATGCTTATATCCATATAAACAAATACTCTTAGGGCTTCTTCATATTATAGGAAGACCTCACAAATTATTTCTCATTCAATTTGACAACGTATATTGACAACATAGTTACATAATGGCAAATATATTGAAATGTGTATTATATTCTGTGTATACAATATTATATAAATAACAGTATCAGGACTTCGTGCGAATACGAAAACATTGTTTTGCGTAAGTGTGGAAATAAATATATTTTCACGTATACAAGACATATCGTATGTCATTATCTATATTTTTTACAAATGACGCACATATGGCGCGCTTGTACTCGATATGGTTATTATGGACCATTTTTGTCTCCTCCGAAATGTACCATTTTAGGCAGCATATAGAGGGTATAATTTTTTTAAATATTATACATCTTCTCATAATGGCAGATTCTACAACCTTTCTTTGTGATTGAGTTTATATTTAAGTTTTTATAGCTGATATATTCATGTTTCACGTAGAAAAAAAATTATTAAATTGGGTTTCATTAAGAATTTATAATTTGAATTAAGTTTGTGATTTTATTTTCTAAAACTCTAACTCAATTATGCGACTAAAAAAGCAAAAAATGTATAAAAAACGATGTATAGTTTCATGTAATTAATTAAAACATTCTTTGAAAGCGATGTATGCGTGTACAATATGAAATCTGGTCGTTTTATACATATTATATTCATGGATTGTTTGCAAAAGTATTTTTGAACAACCATAATCCGGGGAAAGTGTTGTTTTTATGATTTAAATAAAATTGACTGATCATTTTAAGTTTCTCTATTATAAGCATCACATAATTTCGCATCGTATTTTGTATCCGTGGTTATACTTTAAGCATGAAGGTTTGAATCCCGCAAATAAACAGTGATTTATCTCTACGAGTATATATCATCATGTGAACTGGAATTATATAACACAATCTTTGTTTCATATTTAGTTGTTATACATTTTAATAAACAGTTTACAATTTAGTAAAATATAATCGAATCGAATTGAGTCGTATATTATATTTAATTTGTTAATGATTCTCAAATTATTTCTTCTAACATATATACATAGTGTGATACTTTTATAAACGAAAATTAGTTTATCCAGAAAGTCATTTTTCTTAAGAATTAAGTCAATAGTTAGCATAAAATTGATCAAAATAGGTACAATTTAGACAATAATTATTTTGTTTATGACTCGACGTATAATGTGTGAGTTGTGTGGAACTATATATATATATATATATAACTGTATACTATATAATACAATTACTCAAATTAGCATTTAACAATAGTCAAATGGAGTTTAATAATTTGTGATGGTAATTATAATGAACAATATACTTATGCGTTCTTTTGTAAACATTCAGTATTGTATTATACATATATATATAGTTTAAAATTAGGGTTTTTATATATTTAAATATACCTATTATAGCCCCTTGCATTGTGTATATTCAATAATAAGCTCAATTGTATTCTCAAGAGACCCCAATTCACGCGCACTTCTTGTCTAAGCTTATAGTTTTTGAGTCGACACTTTACATGCATATAATGCGTGCGTATATATATATATACAATATGTGAAGGTAATTAAATTTAGCAATATTATCAATTAAATGGAGCTGAGGACATTGTATGATCTTAATTATATTTACTAAATAAAATGCGCTGTTCAGAATTAAAAACTAGAGAACCATTATAATAATTCTGTCGAGACATATTTTAAGACTGTCCTTAAATATTATATAATTAATATATATCTATATATTTTCAGATATTTTCAGTTAATTTATAAATCTTATTATGAATTTTGAGAATTATGAATTTGAAAAAAGATGTTCATACAATAACAGTGTGTTTAACTATATATATAAGGTATAATGAACATTTTCTTTTGTGAAAGGTCTACAATGAAGCATGCATGTATATTGTGTTTGTTTTTGTTCTGCACAGTGATTACGTATAAAATCAATTTGGTTGGAACGAGGGATTTATTGAATTCTTCTCTTGGTCTAGAATGATATCTGCATCGATCACAACTATTTTATAGTTTTATGGTAGTCAGGTCATTATTTGCGGAACACATATATACGCATATTATAACTTAGTATAATGTTTCTTTTTATTAGGAAAAATTTTCAATGCATATATGTATATATGGAATACTAATTTATTATATCTCAAACATTGTGCTTACTAAGAATATAATATATCTATTGTTCTTAGACTAAACTTATAATATATATTTTTATATATTAAATAAATATATCAACTATTTCTACATTAAATTGCTTTTATATATACTTTGTAACTGATGCATACAAGAATGTATATATGCAGACTATATAAATATGTTTATACTCCACGTTTTATACAATTTCTATGAGATTACCCAAACTATAATGGAATATATAGGAAAAATGAAGTCTCTGAGATTGCAATTCAATTTAAGATTCCGTTATCTTGATAGCATCCGCAAAGTGGAAATAGCCCCATTTAATGTACCCCCTTCACAGCAGATCTTAACACAGATTGCCCCACATTTAATTGCATAATATACTAAACCGCTACACTATATATATAATACGACATATTTTAAAGTCAACTGCACATTGTCAAACATTATATTATAGTAAATTAAACGTGTTGGAATAAAATATGTGAAAATTAGCTGATATAATTTTCCGCAGTGTGTATAGGGTACAGGAAGAGAATCGGTAAAAGGCTAACTGCGCCAGTAATTAACCACCTCCACTGAGTCTGCATTGACCAAATTGTCACGAACATAATATATCTAAATGCCATCGTTTTCACCTTTAACTGGGGCTGGGCGGTGTGGGGGGGGGGATCCCCACTCCCCACGATAGTCTTTGAATTTGGTACTTTGACTCATATTTGAGTTATCTTTCGCACGATCTATAGTATATATTCTCTTCCAATATCTTATATATATTTGCTATCATCTTTTTGTTCAATCATAAAAGTGGAGGAGAATGTGGTACACGCGGAACATGAGGTAGCTATATATATAGATATATAGATGTAGAAGGAAGATCTCTATCACCTTTGCATGATGTATTTGATATGGTCTTCATATGATATTTGTAAAAGACAATTCGATTTATCATCAAAGATCATCGCTTGTTAGAGAAATGGCGGTATAATCGTCATACATGCATATATAGGGTTAAATAAGACATAATATCTATCTATATATATATATGTCAAGCCTTTTTGAAGTATGAAACAGCGGTATGCAAAAAAGAAATTGCCTGCGCAACATAGATTAATTATTCACTTACGTGTATAAATTGTGCTCTTCAAAATATGATATTAACAACCAAGGAAATAAACATTTTTAATGTAGGCTATATGCGGAATAAATGATACATTTCACACAGAAAACGACTGTTATAAAGTATATTCAGTCAGTATAACACACTATTATAACTGTAATACGGCTGTGTAAATCTATATTATTGTTTTGAAGTTGTTTATATACATCAACAAAATATTGTATTTAACTATTAGGTCAGAATTATAAAGATCCGGTGTGTTCATAAGTTATTTAAAAAAACTCATATGGATGTTATTATAAATATATACTTATATAAGTTTTAAATAAATTGAGTGAAATATGTTTTATATTATTTTAGGCATATGTATTATACGATTATTAAAAAAAAAATTCAAATCAATAATTTCTTGTAATTTGTTAATAATCGATATGTAACGAATAGAAAACCTTAAAAATAGAGTTTTATGTGTGTTATGAATATTGTACATAATAATACTCCATTACTTACCATTGTATATATAGTGTGTTTAATATAATACCTTTAATATAACTGTGCGGACTCTCTTTAGGTGGTGATATTTGCGACTCCGGCTTAGGCTTACTGGACGTTGGCGAGAATATCAATGGTTCCAAGAAGAAGAAGAAGAAGCGTAGAGCCAGGTGGGCATATATATATATATATATATCTCGAAGATATCTCCCCAATATGTGCATGGAGTTTTCCGACCGGAAATTGCGATTTTGTATAGGCGGATTTATTATATAGACAATGGAGGTCAGGAATGTTAGAAATCATCTATATGGGGTCACGAATAGTCTTTAAGGAAATTGATTGTTTAATTAAGAAGGGCTTTTTGTGTAAACAACTGTAAATAGTATAATTTACGTAATAAATGTTTCAAAAATATTGTCATGAATTCGATAAGTATGACTAATCTATGCATGTGCCCTACAAAATATAATTGAACAATATTGATAATGTTATAGTCATGAGCCAGAACATAACTATAACATTTGAAAAAAGGGAAGACGATAGTTTCAAATATTACTTTACGCAGTCTAAATTGGAACTCTACTATATAGTTCTGTATTTTGGTGGCATATAATGTATATATATATATATTTACCAAACTAATTGCTTTTATATAAAAGCATTTTTAATGAATATGATTATTTTTAACTTTGAAATTTTAAGCTAATAATATTTCGTTAGTGTATTTTCAAATGTCAAAAATGTATAATGTGTAAATCTTTATAAATTTATTCATTTATAATATTCAAAATCATTGGAATTTTGTATACTATGAAACAAGTATAATTAATTTACCTTTCTATATTAATAAATTAATGATATATTTTATTATTTTAATGTCTAGCTCTGCTGTTAATTATTATCAGCTGTTAAAAACTAGTTTAGGTGTATGAATTTATATAATGAAAATGCATGCATTTATATATAGCATGAGTAAAATATTTATCGCTAAAAATATGTCTATAATATTTATAATACCTTGAAAAAGGATCGTAAAAGGGTCGATTGTGTATATATATATATATATTATCATGTAAAACAATATCTGAAATGGGCCATATTTCATTATTTAACTACTTATAAAATTGATTATACTAAATTAAACAGATAATAAACAAAATAAGGTAATACCAACATATATACAATATAGTAACATTTATTAAAAACAGAAATAAACATTTTCACGTAATCAAAACTTGACATTAAGTCAAAAACCAGAACGTAACGAGAATATCAAGGATATATGTCAATTGATTTCAATATAGTATTTCAGTGGCTTTTATTTGTTTCGTATTTACAAACCTTTTTTACTAAATAAAATATCACGACTTTAAAAGTAATATCCAACATGGTATTCCTTTTTAGCTTTTCGAAATAATCAATAATTCTGACAATTTTCATTCAGACTTAAAATTACCTCTAAAATAGCAAATTACCCATAGCAATGAAAAAATCAAGAAATGAAGAGAGCTGCAGTACAAGGGAGGCTTGAAAGAAACAGAAACGTGATTTTTATCTCACATACAAGAAAAGAAATCTAAACAAGCTGTTTCTGCATTTCCCGGTAAAATATATTGAATAAAGTCGAATAAGTTATGACTAAACTGTCTGGGCGGGCATCTCCTCACTTCTTCATGATGTCTGTTGTCTTGATACCTGAAGGTGGTCAGCCACGCGTCCGTGCGTCGAGATAATTAGTTGGGGAGCATACCGTCTCAACACTACAGGGGGACAACCGGGGCGATTTTTGCCCAACTAATTCGCTCCGATATACTAAAGACGCTTAATAGCCTCACACCGTTCTACCGCTGGTTAACAAGCTAATCTCTACGCCAGGACTATACGCTGAGCTCCTCCCCGTTGTATGTAATGCAGTTCCCCAGGTCTAAACGTTAAGAAATCTGGCTGGGTAGGAGGGGGGAAGGTGGGCAAAGAATCCTAATAAAACTTCTCGGCAATTCTCTCTCTAATCAACTCGTGAAAGATGCGGTGACAAAAAGTCTATTTTTTTTTAGTTCTTGATCGTCCTGAAGAATGGTAAGCCAGGGAGCTGTGAATATACCTATAATAGAGCGCGCTAGAGGCAGGCGGGGGAGTTTTATTATAGAAACACCTGCCTATTTTGTTATGTCACGGGAAGGGCTTCTGCCGAGAGAGGAGGTGCCAACTGAAAGTTCCGCTGCTGGACAATGTCCCGGAAGGTTACGGCATGCTTGGTAGGCCTGCCAAGTGCGGAAGTGGGGTGTTAGCTAAGTGCGTTATATAGGGCAAACGGCGAGTCAAGAAGTGGATGCTGTATTTGCTTGAGGGTAATCTTTCCCCTCTTCGCAGACTCCTCCAAGTACCAAATACTTGACACCATCTTTCGTGGATAAACAAGCATCTTGTGAAGTGGGCGTGCTTTGAGGCGCTTTGACGTGCTGTCTGTCTGCGGAGAAGAAGTTATCTGTAGCTGGCATTTTTGGAGAAGATGAGTTGTCGTTTGAGTATGTATACACGAAGAAGCAAGCAAACATAGTTGCAATCAGGATTGTTGGAGTGGTGCGGTTATTATTCGTGCTAATATGCTATTTACATAGTTTAAAAATGAAGTGGCTATACAAAGTAGCTTTCATATATCGTTGTTCATAACTAAGTGTAATTACTCAATCAATTAATAAGAACGTTGTGATAAAACTAATCATATAGTATAATTAAGTTATTAACAAATGTTTTTAATAAATCAGTTAAATAATCCCATACCAGGGGCGGATCCAGGATTTTTTTACTGATAAAAAGGGGCGTCTCATATACATTATATGTATATATAAGGGCAATTATATCCTTCATGAATTATAGTTCTTTTGTGCATTCTTAAAAATAGAATTTAATAGCCAAAAGAGCATTTTTATTGAATCAAACTTGGGGGCCACGTATCTCTCGATTGATTCACCCCTGTGTATGTCAAAAATATCTATAAAAATTATTTATAAAAATTAAATCTATACATCAACATTTATTAATGTAGCTTGGAAATATAGATCAATTTCATTTTTTGAAACTGTAGCATTTAATTATTTGTAACAAGGTTTTTTTCGAGACCGACATTTTCATCAATTGTACACATTGTATTATTATTTTCACGCTTTTTAAATGACATGCTATAAATCTGACCTTTTTAAATGACATGCTATAAATCTGACCTTTTTAAATGACTTGCTATAAATCTGACCTTTTTAAATGACGTGCTATAAATCTGACCTTTTCAAATGACTTGCTATAAATCTGACCTTTTTAAATGACATGCTATAAATCTGACCTTTTTAAATGACATGCTATAAATGTGACCTTTTTAAATGACTTACTATAAATCTGACCTTTTTAAATGACATGCTATAAATCTGACCTTTTCAAATGACATGCTATAAATCTGACCTTTTTAAATGACATGCTATAAATCTGACCTTTTTAAATGACATGCTATAAATCTGACCATTTCAGAACGATTTTCACTAGTTTCCAACTGGAAGAACTCGAAAGGGCCTTTCAAGAGGCACATTATCCGGACGTTTATCAGAGGGAAATACTCTCTCTGAAGACCGAAATCCCCGAAGATCGCATTCAGGTATGTTGGATCTCACTCATATATCTCAATTTGGAATTTAATTTGATTCTAAATGTACTAATTAGGGGAACTTAAGATATGGTTATAAATTAATAGCATATAGGTCGTGTCTTATAACCTATTCTTTAAAAATTGAATGAGATTATATAGCAGTTAATAAATGATATAGTTAAAGAAAATCTGCTAAATGTAACTTACGTATATTTCACTTTCATTTCTACTTTTGTAAAAAATAACAATATCAACAGGATTGATTTATTGGGAAATATAATTTTAGACAAAAATTTGTATATCTAATACATATATGTATATCACCGATTTAAATATTGAAATTGGAATGTTTTACTTTATAGTTAGAATTATATAAATGTTCAGATTAACTATATAACTGTACCATCGTTGATTAATCATAATTAGATATATATATATATTTATATTTATACGTTTCATCGTATATACAATAGTTGGAAAGTAAAATAATTATAAATCTTTGTTAACTTTGTGAAATTAGTTTATCCTGCAAAATATTGTTATATATATAGACGACACATAATAATCGTTAAACTAATCTTTTCTATAAAGTCATGTTTATGCTTTTAAATATCTTACATATGCAATCATTTCAATATAATTGTATGCGAGATAACTTATAAATAATTGATATAAATTTCTAAGATTTCATAATTTCATAAGATTGTGTATAGAAACGATTCTGAATAAACTGTTCCATTAGTATTACCATCTATTTCATTCCTGTGTATAGTCTGCGTCCATTTATCTGCCACTTTTAATTAATTTAATCCAGAGAAGAAGCTGCTGTGAGTATGTAAGGATGTAGTTGAGACCAACCTGATCTGAACAATAAATAGGAAACGCATTAGAGAGCCTCAACCAAAAGAAGACTACCCTAGTTAGTTATAGACTTAGTAGGATATATTATATATATATATACATATTAGTTTATTTAAGAAGTTGTTTGTATCGTTGTATAGCGGCTGTCCTTATATAGTTTGCACGAGGCATGACATCATTATTAACGGAAATTGATTTGTACGCCAGAAGTGGGCTGTATCCGCAGTTTAGCTGGATTAGCAAAGGCCTCAAATTAGTGACATGTATTCAAGGCGAACAGGAATCAGAGAGAACCTCTTTTGTTCCACCCCACTAGCAACAACAAGTTATTCGTGAGACTTTTGTCAAGTAATTTCCCCCACTCCCCCTTTTTTGTATCTGCACACATAATATATTTTGTGAGCATAAAAATAATCGGCAACAGTATGTGATATATAAAATATATTACATAAGCTGTATTTTATATGTGACAATATATATCAGTTTGTAAATGATTAACGTATCCGTAAGGGAGTTTTTTAGGGAGCACGCAATATCCTGCAGACTGAAGACTGAACTAATAGTGTGCTCCGTGACTTACTGCATGGTTATTATATATAATTGGAAAATGGTGTATCCATAATGATATTGCAATTTTAAAGTGAAAACAAATCATAAAAAACTTTTTCTTTTGATATGTTTTGGAAACTTATAAACTATATTTTATCTTTTTAAATTGTATTTTTTCAAAACTATAATGAACAACTAAATTCAATTTTAATCTAAATGGTCAAATTGAAGAAAATAATATATTTCAATTTTTAGTTCGATGTCCATTTATCAGTTATAAGACGGGTTTGTGTTTCTCCGATGTATCCCCAAATAGAATCATTTATATACACTGCGGGTAAAATTGAAGACTTGGCAAATATACAATAAGACATATAATAAAACATACAACTATTTTTATGCAAAAGTTTTAATTTTTATTGTAAAACATAATCATAGATATCCGTTAAATACAATTTAATATATGGATTTTTTTCAATATATATATATATAGATATATATTTCTATTGTTATTTAAAAAAAGTATGAATGCATTATTTTTATAATTTATCGTAAATCAAATGGATAATATTCTTTGTAATCTTTTTCAATTTTGTAATCGGTCAATTTAAAACTTTTTCCCTCTTCATATAAATAAATATATTTTTACATATTTTTTTATTTATCATATCACTTATAGTATTAATATACTATTTTAATTTCTCTTTTAAAGTTTGAGATTTCAAATAATATATGTTATTAGTATTTTCTATAAAAGTTGATAATAAAGAGTCAAATATTAGAACAACTTAAATATAATTTTAGAATCTAATTATTTTCCAAAGTTTTCTAGAGAGTTTTTAGTATCTAAAAATCTAAAAAAATAACTAAAATATAGAAGTTAAAGAGAAACTAAATGTTAATATATATAAAGTATAATTGAAGTCTAACATTTAAAAAGTAACTGAAAACTGAAAACTAAAATCTAAAAGCATTGTAAAACTCCACATAAATATTATGTTTTATCGCATCACAATGCAATATTCTTATTTAATTAAAACACCCTTTTAACCATAATGTATCATATAAAAAAATATCTGATTAATTGTTTGGAAATAATGATTAATGGAACATGGTCATATGAACTTTAATTATTCATTATTATTTAACTGCATCACTTTGGAAGTCGACGTGTTCATCAACATGCTCATTCTTTTAGCTGCGAACAGCCTTTATTTTCCATTTCACATTTTAAAAACTCACTTGAAAAGCATATATTATATTCGTTGTGTGCGAAGAGCTTACTTATGTATATTAAAGCGATGGCTGTAACAAGGAAAGCAAAAATGCATAATATACTTACTAATATGTGAGTTAAACAAAGAGAAGAAGAAATATGCTGCCTTATTCAATTGAAGGAAAGTAATGACATTATTCTGTAGTGTAAAGCTCATGTATATATAAAAGGAACAATCAATTCAAATCAGAGTGCTGTTGTTGAATAATTTATTACTGAGTCTGTAATAAAACGCACACGTCTATTGAAAGTGATTTTTTTCCTTATTATAAAGGAGAGATAATGCAATTAACCAAATTTCAACACTTATTAAATTTTCAAAAATTTTTAAGCACTATATCGCAAGAAAAGGCTGTTTTTTCGTTTAAGTGAAGTAGATTTGGTAGAAATGAATAAATTTCAAATTATCTTTGTTAAAGCATATAGATGTAATAATAAAGTGGATTAGCATTTTAAAAAGAATTAATTAATTAAATTTAATTATACGCAAACAATGCATACGCAAACGGTAAATGTGTTTTATAATTTATTTATTTATTTAAAACATTACCAACTTTTACGTATTTAAATTACGCAAATTTATATACATTATATTCTATCATTTATATATCTATCATTGAAATGAACTGGTATATTCTACATTACCATATCTACCATTTTTTAATAAACCGTCTAATTTCTTTCTTGTATGCGCTTTGTAGCTTGAATTGTAAGTTAAATGCCTTTGAGCATTTTTCACAGCATTTATAAAATATATACTTACGATGAATGATGACGTTATGACTTCAGATATTACTGATCGCATATATGTATATATATATATATATATATATATATATATACGACGAGTAGTTTAATACCGTCTCAAGATAGATTTACAAAATACGTAATAAAAATAAGGTGTTCAACACCGAATGACCTGCTCGATATCAATCAATGGAGTAAATAAAACTTATTTTTCACATTTAATCAGACTTCAAAGTGAAGTTTTAAGAATTGCGCCAAATAACGCAATATTAGTAAATACTTAGAAAATAGTACACACAATTTATGATACACCCTAAATACAGATCAAAACATTTAAACATTCTCCTTTGTTAATGTAATTTATATTTTTTAGTATTAAATCATTTTTTATTATATAGATAAAATAAACACAAATATAAAAATACAGACCGTTGTTTTATGTAAATATGTTTTCTTAATTTATCATGGTGATAAATTTTTTTGACATTAAGGAGGATTTTCCAGAAGGTTTATAAATCTCCTGAATACGCGCCTAAAAATCCCAATTACAACATATAGCAATTGTTATGTTATTCTTAACTAAACGTTTATTTAAAATTACTATTTTCGGTGAGATATGTCAAAGGTTTAAAATTACAATTCAATAATAACGAAATATTAAATTTATATTATTCATAAAAAATTGATATACCATTTGAGTCTTACAAAACACTTAAAATTGTTTGAAAACATAGAAAGTGATTTAAGATTCACAATTCAATGTGCAAAAAAAATTAAAATAGTCAAAAAATAACGAAACAAATACATATATTACTGCATATCTAACACAAATAAATTAGGAATAGCAGACGTACACGTTTTTTGATCAAAGAATTTACGGAATGTTGAAAAAAATAAGACTGAGAAACATTTTTGAAAATACTAATTTTGATGAAATAATTATAAAAAAGTCGGAATTTTTTTAAATTTCGCAATAGGATTATTGCAAATATTTTTAGACCATTTAAATTGGACCCATTTTTGTTTTCTTAAAAATATCATATAACTATGGAAGTTAAACAACATTGAAGTATTTTTGCTACTTATATTACACTACTCACAATCAACATTGAAGTATACTACTTATATTACACTACTCACAATCAACATTGAAGTATACTACTTATATTACACTACTCACAATCACATGCTTTAACCACTGATTTTGGTTTTTTATCTGATTTTTGCAGGTGTGGTTTCAAAATCGACGAGCGAAGTGGCGTAAGACCGAGAAGACTTGGGGTAAGAGCAGTATCATGGCGGAGTACGGTCTCTATGGCGCCATGGTAAGACACTCCCTCCCACTGCCGGAGACAATCCTCAAGTCTGTTAAGGATTCGGGCGCAATTGAGAAGTCCTGTGCCCCGTGGTTGCTAGGTAGGTTGCTAATTAACCAAAAGTGTACTCTCATGCTCACAGACTTCTGGTATGAAATGAAGACTATTCGATTAAATAGAATTATATTTTAAAAATAAACTCACTTAAAAATTATTAATTAATTAATATCTTTATGAATTAATGTTATTACACTTATTTGGTTGAGTCAAGCATATATCTTTCAATTAATAGAGATATATATTCATTCATAGAGGTATCCTTTCGTTCATAGATATATACGCCAATTAAAAGAGATATAATGAATATAAAAACTAATTTTTAATATTTGAACATAATGTTACAATGTGTAGGTCTATATTAAATATGGTACATAAAAATATGGTTTATTGATTCGAATTTTAAATATTATTAAACGAAATATATTCAAAATTTATTTTATGGAGTGATTTATTTATTTATAATATTTCAATATCAACGAAAATAATTACACAATAATTACACAAAAGTTTAAAAAAATAACTATCGTAACTTATTATAGCTATTTAACAAAAATATATACATATTGTAAAATAAATTTAGATGTTAAATTTTCGATTTTTTTTTTGATTATCCAGTAAAAAATAAAGTGAAACAAACAATCTCATTAAATGTCCTCTGTCTAATACCTCTAGGTATGCACAAGAAGTCCATCGAAGCCTCAGAAAAGATGAAGAACGACGGCGAAGAAGAGGATCTCGATGACGAAGACGACGACGATGACACCGACGATCACCACGAGAAGTCATCGACAGGAACCACGCCTGACAAGGACACCTCGCACCTCCAGTACCATCACCACCACCCCACCAAGCCCGAGCTCAACAACACAATCACCGCCTCTGCTGCAGTGTCCACGCCGGCTATCGCCATGGTTACGACCACCAGAGGTGAGGACGCCGTCGTCGTCAATCCACCCGTCACCAGCGGTGCACCCCGCTGGCTCGATCATCATCATCCCCATGGTTACCATGCAGCCGCGCACCAACAGCACCATCATCCCCAGTTCCACCAGTCGGATCTGGGGCTTGCCCTGGTATCCAAGGAGACCACTGAGGCGATGGTGAATCATCAGAACACGATGGAGTTTCGACTCCGCGCGATGGAGCACTTTGCCCGGTTCTCGGAGGTTTCAGCCCTAGCTGGCCTTCCGGGGAAGCAGGACTCTTTGTAGACCGAATATATCACTTATTGTTTTTCTTTCGAATAGTTGTATTCTTTGTTCTTCTTGCCTATTTATTATTGTCTATATAATAGCTGCCCGATCCAATTTATGGGATTTGATTTTGCAACTTGTAAACCAATATAAATGGTCAAATTCACGTCAAAAGTAATCGATGATGTCCAGTAAAAAAACATTACTTTTACATTTTTTGTGATACAAAATACTTTTCATTTTTGAATTGATGTACATCGACTTAGTGGACATTTTATTCAAAAGAACTTTCGTATTTGATTTCTTTTTTTATTTGGGTAGTTTCATGCATTTTTGTTTTGTAAAAAAACGATACCTCGTGTACATAGGCCCCAATGATTCATTTGAACTCACAGTATATCTACTGTATGTAAGCAATAAATGTATCTATCTATACTTTACTATCACTCATTATCATATTTGTCTACGAAATATTCTAAAATCGAGGACTTTGAACCATCTCGTAATATACATTACTTTTACTAAGCAGGTCCAATAATATGCTTTGATAATAGAAAAAACATACATCTTTAAAAATAAATAAATTCGCATTGTTATATTTTAAATAGCTTTTTAAAAATAATTTGTGCTTCAATATAGTATTCCATAAAGTAGAAATTTTACATTTGACATCGTTTAATAGTATAAATATACAAAAATAATTTAGATACTTTTTTTAAAGTTAAATTTAAGAAAATTTGTTTTAATTTAGCTCTGAATACTGAAAATATAAAATTTATTTAGAAACTACAAAAAATAGAAGAATGTCGTTTTGCAGTAAACGATTTATTGATTTATTGATTGATACTTTTGTTATTCTAGCTATTAATTATACGTGTTTTAAATATGTTCTAACTAATACTTTTTAAATATGCTCTAAACATGCTCTAAATATGTTCTTTATAAAGAAAGCTATAACTGTTTATCATATTAATTAGTTTGATAAAACACAATTTGACTACATTGACTATTTCAACAACTATAATAGCACTTTAATATTGGTGAGCGAAACAATGTTTAAATGAACAATATTTCCATCAGTGTATTAATAACACGTACTATTCTAATAGAAGTCTGGTCAAAATACAAGATCCAAAAATCTCTAATTCGGTTGATATTATTTTTTTCAATTTATTTTCATTCAATGACTGGTTCATTATAATAGGTGTGATACACTGTAAATATTCTCGATCTAAACGCACTTATTTATTTTTTGTCAATTATGTGTGAATGTGTATTTTATCTTCTACTTTACTGATAATAAAATCTATGATTTATCTATGATATTTTGCGCTTTGATATTTTGATATTTTGTTAAGAAGAATGGGTTTTGTTCGGCAGAATACAAAAAGTCTAAAATTTAATATTCCAGACTGATATATTTTTTTTAATTTAAAAAACTTAAAATTATGCTTACTTAAAAATGGTAACACGCTATATATGTTTATGCCACGCTTATATTATAAATGCGTGAGCAAAATTTTTTGCTCACTGTTTCTAGTGAGCAAAAAGAAATCGCT